>JAOTQJ010168455.1:0-25895 GCA_025642045.1 Solanum sejunctum | reverse complement strand
ATAAAGGGGCAATTTGATCCTAAGAAAAACACCAAGAAAAATTTTAAAAAAAACAAGACAAGAGTGTAGTAAAGTGTGAATTTGAAAGTTGTTTTGTAATCTATTCTTGTGAGTAATAGAAAAAAAATTCTCTCAAATTCGTCTTTACCAACGCCCAATGTTCTCTTGAGCTCCAACAAGTGGTATCAGAACCAAGTTAGAAGCGTTAGTCGAGTTTTTTTTTTTTTTTGTGATGGGATACTGTTCACCGGAGTTCTATCGGAGACTATTCATCGGGTTTTCTGAGCTTTGTTCAAAATCTAATTCTGACTACACCATTGGATTCGTTTCGTCGAACAGAGTCCAATGCACCAAATTACGATCTAATCGGAGTTCCAACAAGCCCAAAAATCGCAGTCAAAGTTCGGTCAACTCTACCAGAATTTTGTCAATGACGGAGATACTGTTCACCGGAGTTTTGCCGGAGACGATGACACTGTTAACCGAAGAACGACGGAGAAGACGAGCGGAAATACTGTATATAACCGGAATCTGCAATAGTTTCAAAAATAACAAATTGATCCCTCAAGTTTTTTAAAATTTTAATTTTGTCCCTCAACTTTCAAGAAAATGTCATATTGTTCCTAATCTTTTTAAAAGTATAGTTTGGCTCCTGATCTTTCTTAAATTACAATTTGATTCCTAAAATTTTTAAAATTGTTGCTCTACCCCAATAGTGAAATTTTAGCCCCGAAGTGTCAATTTCATCTTTTTTACCTTTCTAGACATAACGGTGAGCTCCATTGTTCAAGATCCAACCTCATTTTGGTGAATTAAGCTATTGCAAGGTGATAATAACCACAGAAGAGTCAACATCAGCCACTAACTACACGTTGTGGAGACCTCGGATGGAAGATTTCCTAAGCTTTAAAGATTTATTCAATCCGATCGAATTAAAAGGGGAAAATCCTGATCCAGCAAGGAGTCAAAAGGGAAGAAATCAAACCAAAAAATTATAGGTCAAATCCGTCAATGGATTGATCATAGTATTTTTCACCATGTTGCACAAGAGACAGACGCATATGCCCTCTGGAAGAAGTTGAAGGACATGTACCAGACCAAGACCGCACAGAATAAAGCCCTGTTGATGAGGCATTTAGTTAACATGAAGCTTAAAAATGGAACTTCAGTTGTCAAGCATACCAGTGAGTTCCAGAGCTTGGTCAGCCAGTTGTCTCTGTAGAGATGTCACTTGGCGATGAAGTTCAAGCGCTGCTACTACTCAGTTCCCTCCTCGATAGTTGGGAAACACTGATCGTATCACTCAACAACTCATCCCCAAATGGCAAACTTACCATGTCAATGGTCGAGGATGCTCTATTTAGTGAGGAACCAAGGAGAAAGGACATGGGCACAGATCAGACCTATGCCCTTGTCACAGAGAACCGGGGGAGGCAACAAAAGAGTAGCAAAGGCAAATGAAGAGGCAGAAGCAAGAGTGAAGGCAGATCCACTGATGGGAGAAAACCAATGTATAAGTGACATCATTGTAGAATTGAAGGACATAAAGAAGAACTGCTGCAAATGAAAAGAGTAGCAAGCCTAGAGCAGTTTGCAGCCGAAGAACAAGGATAGAGAAACATTAGTTACTTTTCTTGGAGATGTAGCTTATTGTTCAACCCATGCTGAGATATGCCTTCACGTCTCAAGAGAAGATATGGAACAGGTGGTAGATACTGCAGCATCCTACCACATTACTCCACATAAGGAATACTTCACAACGTATAAAGCTAGAGACTTTGGAGCTGTAAAGATGGAGAATTCTAGTTCCTCTGAGATTGTAGGAATTGGTGATGTCCAAATAAAGACAATTTCCAGGAGTACAATCACTTTGAAGGATGTCTGTCATATGCCAGATCTTCAACTAAATCTTCTTTTAGGTATAGCTCTTGACAAACAGGGCTATGATAGTCATTTCAGTAAAGGCACATGAAAGTTGTCAAGAGGCGCTATGACAGTCGCTCGAGGACATATTTGTGGCATGTTATACAAGATTCATGTGAAGATAATCACAGACAGCCTCAATGTAGTGGAAAAGGAGGCTTCTCAAAATTTATGGCACTAAAGACTCGGCAACATGAGTGAGAAAGGATTGTCTATCTTGATGAAGAAGGAGCTTATCAATGTGGACAAGGATGTTGCACTAGATCCTTGCAATCATTGTCTATTTGGTAAGCAACATAGAGTCTCACTTAATTCCTCTTCAACAAGAAGATCAGAGTTACTCAGTTTGGTACACTCTGATATTTGTGGTCCCTTGGAGGTTTAATCACTCAGCAGTAATCAATACTTTCTAGCATTCATCGATTATGCTTCTCGAAAGGTGTGGGTGTATTTCTTGTGGACGAAGGACCAAGTGTTTGATTACTTCAAACTATTCCATGCCATGGTAGAACGTGAGACAGAAAAAAAAGTTGAAGTATCTTCGATCCGACAATGGAGGTAAATACTCTTCCAGGCAGTTCGATGCCTATTGCAGATTATATGGCATCCGACATAAGAAGACAGTCCCACGCACCTCTCAACACAATGGTGTAGCTAAAAGAATGAACCAAACAATCATGGAACGTGTTTGGAGCATGCTTAATATGGCTAAGCTGCCAAAGCCATTCTGGGGAGAAGCAGTTAGATTCGCCTATTACTTAATCAATTGATCTCCATTAGTACCATTAGATTTTGAAGTTCCAGAGAAACTTTGGTCTGAAAAGGATCCATCATACTCTCACTTAAGAGTATTTAGATGTTTGACGTATGCACATGTATCCAAGGAGCTCAAGCAGAAGCTAGATGCAAGAACCACTCTACACATTTTCATTGGCTATAGAGATGAAGAATTTGGATACAGATTATGGGATCCAAAGGAGAAAAAGGTGATCAGAAGTAGGGATGTGATTTTCCATGAAAGTTAGACAATTGATGATATTGAAAAACTCACAATATCTCAGAAGACAAATATTGCAAATCAGATGCTAGAAGCAGCAACAAAACCATTCATGAGAAATAGTGATGTTGTGCCAGAAGATATGCCAGAAGTGGAAGACAATGAGAAAAGTGACGGTGCTGAGCAGGGGGAGCCATAACCCCATCTGGCAGACGTTTCAGGACCATCACAAGGCCAAGATGATGGTGGATTTCCTCAAATTATTCCAAAAGTTCATAGATCTGAATGAGATCAGATTCCATCGAGAAGATATCCAGAATTCGAATATCTTCTACTTACCGAAGATGGAGAACCAGAGAGTTTCTATGAAGCAGTATCTCATAAGGACAAAGAAAAGTGGTTTCTCGCAATGCAGGATGAAATGGAGCCTCTACAGAAAAATTAAACTTATGAGATAGTAGAACTTTCATAAGGGAAGAAGGCACTAAAAAATAAATGGGTGTTCAAGCTGAAAAAGGATGGTAGTGGAAAAATGGTGAAATACAAAGCACGGCTTGTAGTCAAAGGATTCCAATAGAAGAAGCGGATCAACTTTGGCGAGATATTTTCACCACTAATCAAGATGACTTTAATTAGAGTCATACTTGGAATGGTCGCAAGTACGAACTTGGAGCTTGAACAGATGGATGTAAAGACAACTTTTCTTCACGGAGCCTTAGAGGAAGAAATCTACATGGAGAAGCCGAAAGGTTTTGAGGTTTTGGGAGATAACCTCGTATGCAAGCAGAAGAAAAGCTTGTACGGTCTGAAGCAGGCACCTAGGTAGTGGTACAAGAAATTTGACTCATGTATGACAAGACAAGTGTACAAGAAAACTTTAGCAGATGAATGTATCTACATTCAGAAGTTTTCTGACAAAAATTTTGTTGTTCTTCTACTATATGTAGACGATATTCTGATTGTGGAGAAAGACTCAATGAAGATCAACTAGCTAAAGAAGGAACTCTCTAAGTCTTTTGACATGAAAGACTTAGGATCGGCTCAACAAGTATTGAGAATGCAGATCACCCGAGACAGGAAGAATCTGAGGTTATGGCTATCTCAGGAAAAGTATATCGAACAAATGCTTGCATAGTTCAACATGAACAATGCCAAACCAGTTAGCATTCCATTAGCCAACCATTTCAAGATGAGCAAGAGATCGTGTTCCTCATCTAAGGAAGAGATTGGGGAGATGTCATTTGTACCATATTCTTCAATAGTCGGAAGTCTGACATATGCGATAGTATGTACAAAGCCAGATATTACTTACGCAGTGGGATGGGTGAGTCGTTTTCTCTCCAACCCTAGGAAAGAGCATTGGGAGGCAGTAAAGTGTATTCTCAGGTACCTTAAGGGTACAACGAAATTATGTCTTTGCTATGGGGGAGTTGATCCAATCTTGGAGGGCTATACAGATGCAGATATGGCTGGAGACCTTGATAGTAGAAAATCTACTCCAGGATTCATTTATATTTTTAAAGGGGGAGCTATTTCATGGCAGTCAAGACTATAGAAGTATGTTGCTTTATGCACAGCTGAAGCAGAATACATTGCTGCCGCGAAAGCTGGAAAAGAGATGTTGTGGTTAAAGTGTTATATCTAAGAATTTAAAATCAAGCAAAAGGAATATAAGGTACATTGTGACAGTCAGGGTTCTCTGGATTTGAGCAAGAACTCCATGTACTATTCTCATACAAAACATATTGATATTCGGTATCATTGGATACGCGAGGTGATGGATCGACAACTGTTGAGACTAGTGAAGATCCATATGAAGGAGAATCCAGCTGATATGTTGACGAAAGTGATGAATCGAGAGAAGTTAGAGCTATGCAAAGATATAGCTAGGATGCTTGTTCCGGATATGGCTGGAGCAGGAGAATTGAAGAAGTTCAGCCCCCTTCTTTTTTCAACAAATTGTGCATTTGTTGTTAAAAGTTGTTAAGTAACTTTTGATAACAAGGAGGTTGTTCACTTGCCAAAGAAAATAGACAGTAACATTTTCTATATAAAGGGGCAATCTGCTCCTAAGAAAAACACCAAGAAAAACCTAATGAAAAAAGAACACCAAGACAAGAGTGTAGTGAAGTGTGAGTTTGAGAGTTTTTTATAATCTATTCTTGTGAGTAATAAAAGAAATTTTTTTCTCTCAAATTCATATTTACCAACGCCCAATTGTTCTCTTGGGCTCCAATAGTTCTAAAATAACCGGTAAGAAGTACTAGGAGAATTAATTATTAAAGAGTTCTGAAATATATGATAAAAGGAAAATATATTATAATTTTTTTAAAAAAAATATGATAAAAGTATATGGTAAGAGTTCTAAGACATTGATGAATTAATAATTCATTACTTTATATTTTCATAAACTATTAACATATCTCTATATTATAAGTAATTGAATTGATTTTTCCATCTGTACAATTCATAATAGATTAAACTATTGCATCAAATTAATGATATTTATTTAATTTTATTTATATGAATGTTGTATTTATTTTAATGTCAACTGCTATTTATACATAAATTTTAAACAGATAAGATAGATACGTGCAAAGCATGTATAATATATATATATTCATTGATTGACTGAGCGGAAAAGATATACAAGGATAACAAACTTTATTGACAAACTTCAGATTCCATCGTATTTGATAGAAGGAGATGGAGAATATGTATTAATCTAGCAACTCTTTAATTACTTAATTTGACAAGGCAAGTCTACTTTGATTTATCTTCTTTATTTTCCTTAAATTGAACATCTATTTATTCTCTATGAACTGTTAAAAAATATATTATTAGTGAGGTTGTATGACTTATGTTCATAACATGTCATGTCTCACGACATGGTTTGCACTTGTTTCTCCATCTAACATGATTATTTTTCTTTTCTATTTCAAATTTTGAGAGAAATATATATTGTTGATAAAAATTGATTGGTTACCACCAACCAACCAAAAAGTCCAGTGGTCTTCTCATGGATAATTAATTTCTCTTTATATAAGCTTGAACAATTGTGATTTCAAAGTTAAGTTTTAAGCGTTAATTTAGGTCGAAGTTTTATTTTGTTTTTCTAAACATTATTATGCACAAAAGATGAAATTATATGAGCAAGTATGTAGACATAAATATTTGATTGAAGTTAAAAGAAAAAGAGAGAGAAAATAAAGTGCATTGAAAATTATATTGGAAGTTGAATTTCACTGGAAAAAAAAAGATTATTAACTCACTTAAAATAGTACTATTCAAACAAGTTTTTCAATATTTTACCAATAACATTAGTGTTTACAATGCATTTTAAAGTGATAAAAAATAAATTGCAATCACAAATAAAATGTGAACAAACATAATTTTATTCATAAAAAATGTGAATACAAATATATTCCTTCTTTGATTCTTCTCTTTTGAGATTTCTCCATGATTCGAGCGTCATTATTAGTGTATTTCTCAAACATAGAATAATTTTGACTTTCTTGAGCCAGATTTTGATCTCTTTATAAATATCTCCAAAATTTATACAATATTTCAGATGTCCAAGAATAGCCTTCAAAAAATCTTAACTGAAACAGGATCAGAGTTCTACAAAATTTCGATATTTACAATTTCTACAAGTGGAGGACTATCATTCCACAAAAAGATTATGGCCTATAACTTATTGAATGGATTGAATTAGGAGTGAATAAAATACAATTAAACTACAAATTGATTAATTTAAGGGAAAAAAAACAATTCAACTAGTAGTTCAGTTTGATATATAAATTATATTTAGATTGGTTTGATATATATATATATATATATATATATATATATATAAAGAAATTGATTATGCAACACCTTAGATATTTGTATTTTGATAGAATTAAAGAAATATTTAAAGCACAAGTTAATTATTTACTTTTATGCATACTTTATTGAAAAATCCCAAAAAAAAAAGAAAGCAAAAAACCTCAAAAATATGAGAAACCAGAAAATTTTGAAAAAAGCCCGAAAACTCAGAGTTGAAAATCCCACATTTTATTAGTTTAGTTTGATTTATATATTTAAAAATTTAACACAAATAATTTGATTTAGTATTTAAAATATTCAAATCAACCCAATCCAGGTATACGCCTAGATTGAATTTACTGTTATAGCGCCTCTTATTCAAATAATGTAATTTATAGTGTTCTTTATTTAGTTGTACAAAAAATTATGGTTATTTAATTCATGTAGGTGCATACTGATGATAATTACATCATTTAAATTATCTTCCAAAATCTCAATATGATATCGTCCTAGTATGAATATTTAGATTTGAAAACAACATAGATATCTCGATGTAACTTTATCCTAATACATGGTCCAGTTAAAATCTATGACATCCTCTCACTCGTATTAAACAACTGTAGACACGCCAAATTCATAGCCTATCTGCTGTGACAATTGGAACAATACTTTAGCTTGAATCTAAAATATGCAACAAAATAAAGGAGTCACAATATGTACTGAGAACGAAAATCACAACCAATTTTGAAATGACATTATGCGGTGGTCCAACATATATCAGTTTCCAACAAGTCTCAAGTTAATTAATCAGTCAAGATCAAATTTGAAAGATTCATCCTTCAATATAAGAAGTTTTGGTTCAGGAAGAATAATATCAACCATTTGATGCATCCCTTACATCATTTAACTAGGTGTATATCGCTATGATCGATCCTCTTGTCAAGATTAATACTGCATTGCTTTAATTTATATGTTAGGTAAGGATTCTTACATTATGCAAAAATTGTAATAAGTCCAAGTAAAGTATGTTTGTGTGTGATGAAATTAATTTTTCATTTAGTGTTTAAAATTCATATTAAAATTTGACTAATTTAAATTCCGTGTAGAAGTGTTCCTTGCCAATAGTTTTTACCAAGGTCTTTGTTTGAGTAGATCCTTCGTGATCTACTTGGTCAGTGGATCCACATGGGTGTGTCTATATCAAGACCCTTAGTGGGATGGGCTTCTTGTCACATGGCTCATTGCAAATTTTTAAGGTTGAGGAATCAAGAATGTGCCATATGCATATGGTGGGCTTCACCCATTTCTAGTCAACCTCAAAATATTCACAAAATTCCACCAACCCAATGACACTGGATGGACCATATATTAAATACCTATTTTGTATTAAAATTTTGATTTTCCTCCTTGGTTATAGTCTCCTCCCCCCGGCCATTGTCGTATAATGAAAGCATCTTGAGCTAACAATAATAGTATAATAAAATCCCACGAATAAGTGTAAACACAAATCTCATTCCAGTCTCACAAAGAAAAATTATTTGGAAAAACTCGTGACTCAAATCATTATTATCTTACAAACAGAAACATATCTATAGACTTGTCACTTCTTAGATGCAGGGTGAAACTACAAGTAAACAACCAACAAATGGGTGGTTATTTGGACGCCCCTCACCGGGAAAAAATATAAAGCTAATTAAATAATAGTATTATCTTTTATCTATAAATACTAAATTGTATCCAAAAATCATTTTTATTGAAAATCACATCATTATATTTAATAATTAAAAAAAATTATACATTGATAACATTGAACCCCTTCATAAATAATAACTCTATTGAAATGTTTGTGATCTTCAAAAATAATTATTATTCAAAATAATAGTATTTAATTTTATTGTACAATGTTAAAATTAACAAATAATTTAAGAAAAAAAATTATGACATAGACGCATGGGAGTGTAACGTTTGTTGAGGAGCCTCCATAAAAAAATTAAAAGATAAGGATATTCCCTATTTATGGATGTCCATAACCATAACAAAGAACGTTTCTATTCTAGTATTAACAATAATATAAGAAGGGGATGGCTTTAAAAGATTAAAAAGTCAAAAGCTCATAGGATATATATATATATATATATTGTTCAAGGTATATAAATTCTTTGGTCTTACATCAAATTCATTGAACATGTAATCATCTTTCAGCCCAATAAAAAAAAGTGGATGAAACTGTTATCTCATCATTTTAGAATCCCATGTTGTGAAGCATATTAGTTGGGTGAGCGGAATAAAGACCAATATTTTTCAATTACAAAATACTACTAATAATTTTATAATCTAATTAACAAGGAAAACGATTTTAGATTTTGCAAAATTGAATAGGTAAATTAGATTTAAAATATAAATGTAAATAGATTGTGATTTCTTATAAATAAAACTGGCCGTGTATATCTGATTTTGTTTATACCATTTGTCACCATCTTCTTTTAATTTACTCGATCGTTTAAACAAATTTAGAGTTGGCCATTCCTTTGTATTTCCAAGAGTAAACTCATCTTTCTCGTTTTACATCATATTCTTGTGGTCTAACACTGCACATGCATGCATGCTCACTCTATTATATAAAAGTTGTCCTCTCTAATATACAATTTTTTAGACTCTTCTTTTTTCATATAATTTTTTTTTTCAAAAAATACACATTATACAGTAATTATGGTATACAAAGTTATCTGGTACCTATTATTGACAGGAGGTGGAAGGTATCTCATAAAATTAGTTAAGACATGCAAAAGCTAATTCAGACACTATAATCATATATAAAAAAAATTACCTAAATAACATAATTAAAACAAAAGAATTTACTAGATGAAAAATCTTAATTATCATTTTTTTGGGGGGGGTTCTTTCTAAGGACTTGCCACATGTTGAGTCCGTTTTGGTCGGTTTTGGGAAATTCTCCCCTTATGAGCTAAAATTTATAGTTGTGTTAGATCCAAAATTCTATTCTTTTCCTTCTCATGGTAACAGAGTCAAGTCCAACCTAATTCATTGTTTTCTGTTATTGAGCCCTAGTTTTATATTATTCTGCTCCAGATGTTCAGTCCTGGTGGGCATTATAAGGGAATTTGATCTCCTTAATATGATGACAGGCTCATTTATGGGGTTTGAGGTATGTCCAAAATTTTTAAATCCATTTGTTGATGATAAGAATTCAAAAGCAGCGATTTAGAAAATTTAGAAGCATCACTATCATAGTGCCCTTGAGAGCATGCCAGGAGTCGCAGACTCAAATTCACAAGACGGGGTTACATATATTTGATGATTTTCTAGTCCTACTTTATTAAAATTGACTAGTGTCTTATTCTGTTTTATTGGACCACCAAACAGATTATTACATAATTTCAACATTCACAAAATACAAAAAAAAAATGTCCTTAAATAGGATGGTTACACTGCACAATTACATACACGTCAAAGTAATAAGAGAATTAACCTTCTCACACCCTATGTATACTTATATCATGAAAGAATAGTACAATTCAAATTATCATATCACACTTAACACAAAGAGTTACGTACGTGGATAAATATTACATGATGACATATATATAAAGATTTGTAACTATACATTGGTATTAACTAACATGAATATAAATGGAAAGCTCTTGGCACAGATGTTGAGAGGTACAACTTACAAGCACAATAAATGGTGGAGAGTTTTGGAGACAAGAAATTGGGCATATCCCATTTTGGTTTGTGGGACAAAGGACAACAACTTATTAGGCATCACATACAAGGCTTTCATCAAATTCTACTCAACAGGGTGGCTAAGGATTTGTTGTTCTCTCTATTCTTTTTTCCTATTTTTCTTTCTTTATTTAGGATATTTCATCTCTGGCTATACAAAAACCTATTTTTCTCTTAATTAATCATGAAATTATTTTGACTTTGTCTCATTGAGAACATGTCCAACTGTATATGTCCATAACGAGAAAACAATAGTGAATGATTTGTCTATTTTGTAGTAGAACCTTTAATTGATAGGTATATTAAAAAAACGAAAAAAGAAAAAAAAGAGATATGGTCAAAGATAAGTTGTTGGAATTGAACTTTATCAAATTGAAAAATACAAGTGCCCATAATAATAATTTCTTCAATGATAGGAGCTTCACATAAATTTGGATGATAGCACGTCCAAACTTTAGGATTTTTACACGGTAATCGTTCCATCAAAATAATATTAAAATATACATATGTTACGTGAAACAATAAATATTTTTTTTATATTTAACTGATGAATATAATTATTTTCAATCGACCAACTAAATCTGCAATTTGTCTAACTTGATGAAATTGGGCGATGATCACCTCTAACAAAATAATGGATCATTAATTTATTATGTAAATACTATTTATACCCTCAATTTTACTTTAAAAATTAAACTCTTCCTTCAACTTTGAATAATAGACATCGTTCTCCTTATATATCAATTGACCTTTTAGAATGTTAATTTTGTTTGGTAACTGTAGACTTTATTTACTAGATTTGTCAATATGTACAACTTTGAACTCAGGGTACGAACATAATTCCCAACCTCAGAGTTCTTTTCAATTAGTTTTATTGTTGCTAGTGACTAAACTAAGGATAGAAATTGAAATTGTTCATTTATTCAGCCAGTCTAGGATTCAATTGAAATTGTTCATTTATTCAGCCAGTCCAGGATTCAAACTACATCTACAATCAATTTCCTGTAAGCTTTATCTGATGATCAGGTCTATGTTTCTCCTTTTCTCTCAAAATATTCTATAGTTTCTTTCTTGCCATGTATAATACATTGCTGCTACTAGAGTCATTTCGTAAACTCCTGCTTATAGGGACTTTGTTGATGCATGTGTTGTAACACAAATAACTTCTTCATTCCACACTTGACTGCTTCTTGTGATGGATAGCCAATTTAGAATCTTTTGCTAAATTCTATTTGTCACTGTACAAGCAAAGAATAGATGTTGATGAGTTTCTGGTTCAATGTTGCATAAAGGGTATACTAAATCAGTGTGTATTCCCATTTCTCCAGCCTATTCTTAGTGTAGAGTATCACTTGTAAAGCCAAGTATAGGATAAATATCCATTTAGGGCTTTCTTGTTGTTGCATATCAACCTTCTCCATAGTACCTTAGTTAATTCACCTTTAAGTTGTTTGTATATTTCTTTGATGCAAAAGTTGACTGCTTCCATAATCTCTGTCTTCTGTAGACCTTCTTCATCAAGTCACTGCTCTGCTTACAGAATTTTTTGCACAATCTAAGATGCTTGTTTGATTTGAACCTCTCATGGTTTCCTGCCTTTCAAATAATAGGTATGTATACAGGCTATCCACAGTTTGTCCTTCTTCTTTGTCAAGTTCCATAAATGTTTGAGTATAATTACTTTATTCTATTTTTTCATTTCAATTACATTGAGGCCTCTAGCTACCTTCGGACGACAAATTTAATCCGAAGCTGTGAAAGCGTTACCTTTGTTTTGAGTATCCTCTGTCCATAAGAATCTTTTGCAAATGGTTTTCACTTGTAGCACTTCTTTTGCAGAAGAGCTATTTACGACTAGAAATCTTGGATAGACGTTAGGTAGGGTTGTTCATGGTTATGGTTAAATAACTAAACCAAATCATAATCCGAACCAAATCGATTAAAAAATTTAAAATTTGATTTGATTTGGTTAGGTTTGATTTTTAAATTTTGAAAATCGATACTATTTGGTTTGATTTTAATTTTACTAAAAAGAATCCATAAAAATAACCAAATCGAACCAAATAATTATATATATGAATAATATATAAATATTTTATTATATTTTAATTAATTTAAATCTTTAACTTTACCATTTATATTTGAAGATTAGCTTGTTAGTATTTTGGAATATAATTTTCTTGCACCACCTTCCCCAGGTAGTTATTTGATTGTTGAGCTTATATTTTTTTTATGAAGATTTGATCTTCGGCGTATAATGATTTTAGTATTAATTAACTAAATCAATTTAGTACAATAACTTTAGTATTGTTGTTTCTCAAAAAAAAAATTAGTATTGCTTAACTAGATCACTTTGTTTGTATAATAATTACTCTCGTCTATTGCTTAATTGAATCCACAGTAGCCTTTTGTGAATTATTCATGTACTAGATGTTTGTGTCTATCGAGATGTGTATGCCCTCAACAAATGTATTACTTTTAAACCGAAAAATAACCAAAAAAATAAATCAAATCGATCCAAACCGACAATAACAAACCAATAATTATTTTTTTAATTTGGTTTGGTTTAGTTTTAGAAACTTTAAAACCGACTAAATTGGTTTGGTTATGGTTTTAACCAATAATCGATCCAAACCGAACCATGAACACCCCTAAAATATTCGAGTATAGATGCTTTATTCTATTTTTGCATTTCAATTACATTGAGGCCTCTAGCTACCTTCGGACGGCAAATGTTATCCGAAGTTATGAAAGCTTTACTTTTGTTTTGAGTATCCCCTGTCCATAAGAATCTTTTGCAAATGATTTTTACTTGTTGTAGCACTTCTTGTAGAAAAACTATTTATCACTAGAAAGATTGGATAGATATTAGGACACTTTGCATCTGTTGTAATCTCCCTGCATAGGATAAAAATTTCACTGTCCAAGAGTTTTTCCTTCCCAACATTTTGCCTACAAGTGGTTGGCCTTGGCTTATTGATAACTTTTTTTAGCTCAAAGGTATGCTAAGGTATTCAAAAGGCAGAGGTCGCTTCTTGAAACTTATATACTGCAGAGTTAATTACTGAATAGCTTCTTTAACTCCTCCAAATACACATTGCTTTATGCTTTGTTTGCTATAAGACATAAAATACTAGAGAATTCTTGAAAGCAGTCAAATCTAATGTCTTTGATTCTAAGTCTCCTCTACTAAAAAAATAAGTAATCAGTAAAGCTTAGTTGAATCATCTATTATTTTTGATATCTTGGATGGAATTTGGTTTATTTTGGACCTCAAAGATATTACCTGATAAAGTATTTCATAGCTAAGACAAAAAAAATAGAAAGAGATAAGGGGTCTCCTTGCCTCACTCCTCTTCTTGCCTTGAAAGGAAGGTTTGGGGAGCCATTGATCATAATGGAATATGATACTGTCTTAGCACACTTCATGATCTAGGTTACAAAAGTTGTTGGAATCTATAAGCTACTAAGAACCACCTCAAGAAAATGCCACTCCGATAAGTCATAAGCCTTCTATATATCAACTTTAAACATACATCTAGGTAAAATCCCTTTCCTCTCATACTTTTTGACTAATTCATGACTCAATATTGTATTGTCATTGAGTATTCTGCCCGATACAAACACGGCCTGACTAGGATCTACTAAGTAATCCATGACACTTTTGAGCTTTTGGGATATTATTTTGTAGATAATGGTACAACAAGGGCTAGGTCTATACTGACTAATGCAACTTAGATATTGTAATTTTGGAATGAAGGTAACTATAGTCCTATTAATAGGGGCATACATATCATTAGATTGAAAAAATTGCAGCACAATATTAATTACTTCTCCTATTATTGGCTAAGCTTGCTTAAAGAAATATGTATTGAAGGCATCACCTCCTAATGCCTTGTTATCATCAATTTCCTTCAATGCTATCAGAATATTCTTTGTGTTAAAAAAAGTTTCAATCTTTCTAGATATGTGAGGCTATCATAGCATTGGGATTGAACTTATCCACCAATGCCATGTTTAAATTTTTATTTTAAATGAGTATTGAATTGAGTAAAAATCTAGTTTTTGAATTTCGATCAAGTTAATTCTTCTTCAATTGAGTTCTATATAATTATGCATTAAGCTTGTTATTATATTTATCTCACGTGTTGTTGGAGTTATTGTTCATGGATATTTTTTCATTAACCCTAGTTGAGTTGATGATCATGGCTTTCCCATGTATTATTTGATGTTAAGGTTGATGGTTTTCATGCATAAGATAAGGCGTTATTTTCAAATTGAGATGATGCATGTTTTAATGAGTTTTTGATTAAATTAAGCATTGAATTAAATGATATTTGAGCAAGAGTTTTGATGATGATTTAAATAATTTTTAAAGCGTAGTTTTGATGAAAGATGATCATGATGTTTTGAGGTCAATTTGAGTTTTAAAAATTAAAATTGCAATGACACTAAATGATATGATTTGAGTATTTACTTGATTGAGCATATGAGCATAGATCTAACCTCTTTTATCCTAAAAATAGGACTTTTTATTATTAGATCCAAAGAATTTGGGTGTCTCTTATCGTGGCAAGTATTATATGGTTGTGGTAATAGCAGCGAGCTTGTTATACTATCACTAGCTCATAGACGATAGATGTCAGTTAGAAAAACTCTCTCAGAATAATTATATTATTTTATGAGTTGCATATTCATATTGATGATTGATCAAAGCATTGATTATACTGTCTTAAATGTGCATATCATGTTGATATTGAGTTGGGCTAATTCTTTTTTAGTAACTTGATGCATGTTGTTCTACTCAGCCATATTGCATATCATACATTACAAGTACTAATGTCATTCGATGTTGCTTATTTTATGATGCGGATACAGGTGCTAGGGATCCTCAGCAAAATTTCCTTGAAGATTCTAAGTATTTATATATTCTTAGTGAGACCTACTAGCGTTCAAATGATTATCTTTTATTATTAGTTTATGTCTTACTTTTCACAGTTTTGAGGTAGCCTTGGACTCTCTTAGCAACTTCTTCATAGTTCATAGAGGCTTCATGATTGAGTCATATGATGACTTGGAGTCTGTTTGAAATCTATATTTATTGAGATACAGTTAATATTTGACTTATACCTCGAGTTACTTATTTATTGAATATGACATCCCTAAGCCCACATAAGTATTTTCTTGGTTCTATAAAATTTTCGTTAATTGAGCATGTGATGAAATCAAATAATTCGCTTGGGATCCTGCAATGGTCCTTGAGTGTCGTCCGCACCTAGAATACCATCTTGGGACATGATAGTCCTATCCCTCAATGGCAACATCACTGTAGTGGAACTATTCCTTTTGTGACATGATGGTGCTGGTCTAGATTGATTTGAATCACAAAATTTTTTGCCCGACTAAATATGAAGATTTAGATTGTTACAATACTCTTCGCTTTTTTTTAGAGGGAGGTGTGTAATGACCCGGGTGTTGTACGATGTCGTTGGAGCTTGAAAATTTTATTTCAGACAAAATTTGGATCAAGTGTCATCTCAAGGGGGAGACCATATGGTCAGTGTAAGGTCACATGAGCCATATGGCCTCCAATGAGGCAACACTTAGCCTTAATTTTGAGTGTTGACCCTTGGTGTGGAGTTACAAGCTAAGGCACACTACACTGGCACCCTACACGAGCCATGTTACACTTCACAGATCATGTGGAGGATCCATGGAGTGGCTTGAGCTTGAAACCCCCACCATTTGGGGCTAAGTGAGGTTACATGTCCCCTCACACAGCTCGTGTGATGTCTCATGGGTCATGAGGGTGCCCATATAGCTTTCGAAGTAAAAATATTTCAAGTATGGAATCACCGTATCATAATATTTTTGTGAAAAATTTTCTAAGTGTTGTTGGTATACGGGCACACCACATGGACCGTGTAACTCCACAAGGCCCGTGAGCCCAAACGTGTAGTGAACTTTGTGCTCAAAAATTCTAAGTGTCAAGCCATGGTTTCAATTTTTAGATTTTTGTCTAAGTGTTGATTCGCGGGCACTCCACACAGACCGTATAGTGTCACATGGCCCGTGAAGCCATCCTTGAAGTGACGATGGATAATTTTTTGATCTGCTTCTTTAGTGGCGCTCTTGTAAATTTCAATTATTCTAATGACTTTTTGGGACTTCTTATGCTATCTTAAGACTTTCACTTAAAACCCTATTCAAATTATTCAAATTCATTCTCTGCTTCTAAACACTCTTAAAAACTCCTCTCAAGAACACTTGTGGGAATTCAAGCTTGGGGTTCAAGGCTAACACAATTTCTCTTCAAATTTCTCTTGGGTTTTTTTTATTGGGTCTAGGTATGTGGATCTGATCTTTGATTCCTTTCAACCAAAGAGACCCAAGACTTTTCTAGCACTTTTTATAAATTTTACTTACTTTAAAGTTGGGTTTTTAATTATCTTGCTTATTAAATTCAATTAATGTATGGGTCATACTTATATAATGATTTAAGTGGATTTAAACTATAATATGATGGATTACATTGGTCTTATGAAATTATGAATATGCATGTCCCTTTTCAAGGCTTGTTTATACATGGGTGATTATTTTATGATTTTAAATGTGGATTTAATTATGTTTTCATTTGAATTTCATATTATATTATTTATTTTATATTGAATCTTAATTACCTATGCTCTCCTCACATTATTCATGATATTTGCATTCATGACATTAGATTATTATAGAAATTATGAAGTGGGTTAAGCCCAATTATGTTCTATGATATGATTTTGATAAGATGATGGTTATGACAAGAATGTAATCACCTACATGTCTATGATTATTACTTTTTTGAGCATTTTGGGTGCTTGCACCATCTTGTATATGAATGGGCTATTCCTATGCATGAGTATTATGACTATAAAATTATGATTTTGATATTTGAGCCAAAGTATGAATGATTATGAATGGTGTTTGGCTTTCAAGCCCAATTATGCATTGAAATGGTTTTGGAAATGACTATTGTCTCTTTGCAAGCATGTATACGTATATGTATAAGTATTCTTGTGGGATTATGACTTAGCTTAATGGATTGGGGGTGTTAGAGTTATCCCCAAGGGCCCTCTCCCTTTCCTTGAACTATGTGCCAGCATAGGATCCTTTCTGAAATAGGTGTTGTTCCAGTAAGGAGAGATACCTCTGAAATGGGTGTTGTTCCAGTAAGGAAAAGACATGATATGATATGATGTGATATGTTATATGTGAAAATTCTATCCGAAAAGGGTGTTGTTCCCGTAAGGAAGGTTACTTCATACGAAATGGGTGTTATTCCTATAAGGTGAAGTATGGTTTACCTTTGGTAAGTAGACCACCTCTTTACCGATGAGCAGATTTCATTGATATCCCAAGTAATATCTCGCTTGGTCTTACTCATGTCGGCTGAGTCACATCCCCACTCTATATATGATCATCATTTACACTTCATGCATTATGAATTTCATGGCAACTTATTATATTACTTTTGTTGCTATATATCTCTTTCTATATTATATGCCCTTGTCATCTAACATAGAAGTGTTGGTTTGGTAAGTTACATACATTACATCCCGCATACTTAGTACATTTCAAACATACTAATGCATACTTTTGCCTACATGATCTCATCATGTAGGGACCGAGGACTTTCATCATCTACCATTCTACATTTAGCTTGGATCTCAAGTTTGCTTGTAGTGGTGAGTCCTATCTTCCAAGGACGACCCAACATCCTTCTACCTATGTTTCCTTTTATCTCTTTTACTTACTCTGAGGGTAAGCTCGGGGTATGTCTTGTCCCCCGATCTATCTTATGTTATGGCATTGTTAGACACCTTGTAAACTTCTTTATGTTATATGTAAAGTGTTATGGTTGAAGTTTATGTTATGGCTTAGTTACCTTTTGGCTATCATTATGTGATTTGGTTATGAGATTTGTGGTTTGATTATATGATATGATGGAGAGATCCTGAATTTCGAATTGCCCCCATAGCATGAGTACTACTTACCCACCCTTTAGTCTTATGTTCTACGTGTTATGTGGATCCATATTAAACCCATTCCCTAAAATGTCCCCATAGCGTGAGTCCTACTTTCTCTTTCCTTAGAACTATATGTTTACTTTTGAATGCACTTCCAAACCGATGATATGAATTTGGTATTTTGAGGCTTGTTTGGGGACTCTTTGATTCTCAATTGCCGTGTCACTCCTAAACCCTAGGTCTGGGTCATGACAGGGAGGGGGGTCATGAACAAAATCAGAAAATTTGAACCGAAATTCAAAATGGAATCCAAAACCTCATCTGAAGGAGATTCCATCATCTTCCCCTTTCTCTTTTTGCTTTTTTGGATCAAAGAAGATGAATTTTTCCTCTGTAATAATCCATCTTGAGAGGAGATGTCACGCATCGATAAAACACAAGAGAGATGCTAGGTATACAAAGTAATAGACTGGTTTATATACTGTGAGGAGCATTTTGGGGTGAGCCCAAAGGGACAAATCCGTGATGGGCTAAGCCTAAGAGCAAACAATACCTCACAGTGTTGGGTCAGGTCGTTATAGATGGTATTAGAGTCACTCTTGTGTTAGCCTTTTCGATGTGAAGCTAGAGTTCAATTGAATTTAGAAAAATCCAGATGAGGCCGGGCAAACCTCAGTGCTAAGTCTACGCAAATCCTATGAGGTTGGGCAAACCTCAGCGAGGATGCTGAGTCCATAGAGGGGGTGAATATAATAACCCATCTTGAGAGGAGATGTCCCACATCGGTAAAACACAAGAGAGATGTTGGACATATAAAGTAATGAACTAATCTATATTCTGTGAGGTGCCTTTTGGGGTGAGTCCAAAGGGATAAATTCGTGATGGGCTAGGCCTAAAAGCGGATAATACTTTACAGTGTTGGGCCAAGTCGTTACAGTTTTGTCGATGTGGGACTTCTCGTCTCAAGATTGGTTATTACCTATTCAGCATCCTCGCTGAGGTTTGCCCTACCACATAGGATTTGCCTAGACTCAGTACTGAGGTTTGCCCTACCTTATCGGGATTTGTCTAAACTCAGTTGAACTCTAACCCCACATCGACAAGACTGACATAAGAATGGCTATGGATATGTAAGTAAATGACTGGTCTATATACTATGTGGTGCCCCTTGGGGTGAGTCCAAAAGGACAAATTTGTGATGAGCTAGGCTCAAAAACAGATAATACTTCACAGTGTTAAGTCAGGTCGTTACATCCTCGTCATTGTCTCTTTCTTCTTAACTAGAGTTTGATTTTTTTTTCACTTGTGTTTCATTGTTCTTCATCGATGTTTATGTTAAAATTTAAAAACTTGATGATTCAACCTTAAATAGCATTTCATCATCGACAAATATAGAATCTTTCGAGATATAACAACAATTTTTTTTATTCTTATTCAAGGCATTTAGTTTTTTTATTGAAACAAAGTGAAAAGGGAACAAGATGAAGTTCTATAGAATGAAGGTAGCGGAGATGTGGAAAAAATACTTTTGACTATGGATACATGGGAAGGTGGGGAGCCGTGTGAGATATGACAAAACATCCCTAAACTATAGCAAATGATCTATACAAAAAGGAATGATTAGTTATTTTCTCTTTTATAATTATTATATTAACATTTCATAATCACTTAAAGATAAAACTTAATTTTTTAAAACTAAAATAGAATTGTTATAACCTGCAATAAATATTTTATTAGTGGTATGTCATGCCTCGGGAGGTAGCCCCCAAACGAACCACCTAGTCTCATCACATTCGTTCAATCAGTTGATCAGCGGAAGATATTAAAGCAATAACCTTTACTATTAGTGGGCTATAAGACTCATCAAACATGTCTATCATATAAAACAAGATTAATGAAAGAACTCAGTTTAAAAAGAAAAAGGGGGAAAGGACTCTAATATCACCTATCATCTTTGTATATCTATGATGCCTCTAAATGTAAAGTTAGTGTCTGAGAAGGTACCATGATAGGCCATGGCTACCATAATTCAAGAAAGTAACTCAAACGAATAAAAGAAAGAGCCATCCTCTGAATGCAGGGTAGGACTCACCAAGTCTCAGGCTGAAAGTATGTGAACCTCAACAATTCTCCTACTGAATTCCTCTATCTACTGAATTTGGATCATGAAACGATGCAGTGCTAAAGGGTCATTAGTACGTGAAATGTATTGTATGTAAAATGGGCTAAAGTAAATAGTATAGGCAAGACAATATGACATAGTATCAACTCATCAGTTACTCAATCTCAACTCAAGATAAGGAATAGGACACTATCACGTCACTATCAATCAAACTCATACTATCACATCATCATTAGAGAATTATCAACTTTGAACCTATCTAGGCATTTCTCTAATCGATAACTATCACCTATGAGCTGATGATGATACAATAAAAAGATATCATTATCACATACATCCAGTACCTTGTCGGGGTAAAGGACGACGTTTATCAGTGGATCCATAAATTTATTAACTCCCCTGTTGGGACAAAGGAAACATCCCTTTCACGGTGTAATCTTCTTCTATGCCGGTCACGTAATTAATGAGTGCGAGTAGGATTCTCTCTTACCCATTTTGATGCTTAATTGTCCTCCCATCACTGGACTTGCTCATAAAGTATCAATCAATCAAAAACTTCCATTACCTAGCCTTTTCGAGCAAGAAACCTCGACTCATCTCATCAACTATCAACTCAAGGAGTAGGATCATTCTTTTAAGATTAATTTCAATCTTCTTTAGACTCTTAGGATACTAATCTCATCAACTTCATTCATCAACACATTCATCTCAGGACCCAGACCATAGCAAACAACACACCCAAATGGTCAAGGCTCTAGACATTATCCCTAAGTTCATTCTTGAAGTCTTTAGTTAAGGAAATCATGTAAAGTATATACATAGTCATGCAGTAATTCACTTAAACAGTTAATTTACGTTATGATAATCACCAATTTAAGAAAATATATGGAAATTAAAAATATTTTTCAAAATAACATTCAAGAATTTCACAGACAAGATCCATCACATTCAACTATCAACCTAATCCAATCAAGTTGGCACATGGGAGAACAATCTTATGTTCTGGCTAACCTTTACATACATAGAGTGAAGATTGCCTTAGTCTTTAACAAGAACTTGACCCTCAATCCCTAAACCTTTAAACCTTTCTTCTTCCTCTCTCAGGAATATGCTTTTCGACTAGGAAAATAATGGATTTTAAAACCCTTCATATGAATAAAAGACCTCTTAAATACGTTTCAAGACTTAGAATAGGGTGGGGATTGACCAAAAGGCCCTTCTCGAATTTAAAAGAACATTTTCACAAATCCTACACTGGTTCGCGACGCACCAAGGGCGCGGACCAATGTATTTTTTTGTAAAATTTCTTCCGTATGAATTTTAAACTTCCCATCAAAATTTTTGAGAAAAAGTATGTGTGTGAGTCTATGTCCCAGGCGCGTCGCGCCCCGGGCGCGCACCCTCACTATCTCGAGGTAAATTTGCAAAAATTATTTTTCAACTCGATTGCTGTAAAATTGGGTTGAGATCATTTGCCCACTCATATTCGTGCTAATCGCAAATCTGATCTCGAATTTTTTATCAGAGCTTTAGAAGACGTATTATGTGCATGATTACGTTCTAGGGTCATTTCGATAATTTTATAGTGTGTTACATCATTTCCCCCTTGGGATCATTCATCCTTGAATGATGAGTAAATGTAGAATAAATGTACAAGTAGACTCAAAACTCCTCTCACTCCTCACTCGAGAACTCTCAAACTCTCAACTATCCATCACTTCCTACATCTCTATCTTAGACTCAAGAATTAGGATCAACACATTAATTCGAGAACGAAAATTTCAATAATGTTAAGGATAGGACATTAGCTTCGACATCATCATCAATTGGCATGAATAGGTGCAGGTATTTAATCTTCATAGCTTCCTCAGCATTCTATGTAGCTTTCTCCATTAATTGGTTCCTCCATGGAACTTTGACATAGGTTATATATTTATTCCTCAGCTTGCGGACTTGACGGTTATGAATTTGGACTGGATTTCCTCATAGGACAATTATCCTTTACTCTCATACTTTTGATAGGGATTACTAAAGTAGGATCTTCCAAACACTTCTTCAGCATCAAAACATGGAATACCGAATAGATCCCGTCTAGCTCGGAAGGCAAGTCTAACTCATAAGCGACCTTTCCAATCCTCCTCACAATCTGGTAGGGTCCAACATAGCGGGGACTCAACTTCCACTTCTTACCAAACCCCATGACTTTATGGGTGACACCTTCAAGTACACCCAATCATCTACCTCAAACTCCAAGTCTCTTCTCCTCACATCAGTGTAGGACTTTTGGCGACTTTGTGCTGTCTTCAACCTTTCTCTAATGACCTTCACCTTCTTCATATACTGGTGGACAAGATTTGGTCCAATCAATTTGGCTTCACCAATATCAAACCAACCTATCGGTGATCTACATCTCCTCCCACACAAAGTTTCATAAAGGGCCATCTGAATGTTGGCATGATAACTATTGTTGTACACAAATTCAATCAATGGCAGATAATCATTCCAATTCCCTTTGAAGTTAATGACGCAAGCCCTCAACATATCCTCCAAAGTTTGAATAGTATGCTCCTTCTGTCCATCTGTCTGAGGGTGGAAGGTTGTGCTCAGATTCACTTTCATATCTAATCTTTTCTAAAAAATCTCTAATATTGTGAGTGAATTTATCCCCTCTGTCCGAGATGATGGACAAGGGAACCCCATGCAACCTCACAATCTTACGAATGTATAACCGGGTATAATCCTCAGTCGTATTAGTTGTCTTAACTGCCAAGAAGTAGGTTGATTTAGTCATCATATCCACAACCACCCATATCAAATCATGCTACTTTTGGGACGTTGGTGAAACGGTAATGAAATTCATGTTGAGCATCTCCTATTTCAGCTTAGGAATTTTGAAATTCTGAGCCAACCCACATGATCTCTGATGTTCAGCCTTGACCTGTTGACAATGAGGGCACTTAGAGATGAATTCAGCAACGTCCTTCTTTATTCCATTCCACCAATGGACTTCTCTCAAGTCGTGATACATCTTGGTAGAGCCAGGATGGATAGAACATCTGGAGCTATGAGCTTCGGACATGATCCTCTCTCAAAGACCATCGACGTTGTTTAAACACAATCTTCCCTAGCATCCCAACACCCCATCTCCCCCTTTGGAGAAAACCATCACCTTTTACTTGTGAACCATTTCTTTCAATTGGAACAAGACAGGGTCTTGGTCTTGCTTTTCCTTCACTTCTAACACTAAAGACGAAGCAAATCCATTCTGAACGTTGACCCCGTATTCATTGTTCTCCTCAAGTTGCACTCCCAATCAAGCCAATCTATGTACTTCCTTAGCCAATTCTTTCTTTCCTTCCTCCACATGGGCAGTGTTACCATGGACAACCTGCCAAGAGCATCAACAACAATGTTAGCCTTACCTGGGTGGTAGAGGATTCTAATATCATAATCCTTGAGCAACTCCAACCATCTTCTCTGTCGTAGGTTGAGCTACTTCTAATTGAATACATATTACAAACTCTTGTGGTCAGTAAACACGTCCACATGCACTCTATACAAATAGTGGCGCCAGATCTTAAGTGTGAATACTACCACTACTAACTCGAGATCATGAGTCAGATAATTCTTGTCATGGATCTTAAGTTGTTTGGAAGCATAGGCTATCACTTTCCCTCTCTGCATTAGTACACAACTCAGTCCAACTCTAGATACATCACAGCATATCATAAAGTCTCCCATCCCGTCGGGCAAAGTCAAAACTATCGCTGTAGTCAGTCTAGTCTTCAACTCTAGGAAACTCTTCTCACATTCCTCAGACCACTAAAATTTGAACTTTTTCTGAGTTAGCTTGGTCAATGGTGTAGAAAAAGAAGAGAAGCCCTCAATAAATCTATGATAATAGCCTGCAAGTCCCAAGAAACTTCTTATTTTCGTCAGAGAGGTGGGTTTAGGCCAGTTCTTAACCACTTCAATTTTCTGGGTGTCCACCCGAATACCATCCCCCGAAACAACATGGCCTAGGAGGCCACAGACTTGAGCCAAAACTCATACTTTAAGAACTTCGCATACAATTCATGATCCTTGAGAGTTTCTGCAAAATCACTCTAAGATGATTAGCATGCTCCTCTTCATCCTTAGAATACACCAGGGTGTCATCAATAAATACGATCATAAACATGCCAAGAGACGATTTGAATACTCTATTCATCATTCTATGAAAGTTACAGGTGCATTAGTCAACCCAAAGGACATGAATAAGAACTTAAAATGGCCATACTGTCTCCTAAAGGTTGTCTTTGGAATATCACTTTCAACTGATGGTAATCCGATATGAGGTCTATCTTAGAGAAGCAAGAAGCACCCTGGAGTTGGTCGAATAGATCATTTATCCTGGGGAGAGGATTCTTATTCTTTATTGTGACCTTGTTCAATTGCCATTAGTCTATGCACATTCTGAGAGACCCATCTTTCATATGCACGAATAGGATAGGAGCACCTAAGGAGAGACACTAAGACTTATGAAACCTTTCTATAACAAGTCTTTCAATTGCTCTTTCAATAATTTTAATTTTGCGGAGGGCATTCTATAAGGTGGAATTGATATAGGCTAGGTCTCAAGGAGAACATCAAGCCCAAAGTCAATCTCCCTGTCAAGAGGGACTCCAGGCAGATCCTCAGGATTACTTTGGGGAACTCATTCATAATCGGGACTGACTCAAGAGTATGAAACTCAACATCATTAGACTTAACTCGCATGAGGTGGTAAATACAACCTTTGGAGATCAACTTTCTGGCCCTAAGATAAGAGATAAACTTGCCCTTGGGTTCAATAGAACTCCCTTTCCGCTCTAGCAGGTTTGTTAGAAAATTAAAACTTAATAATTCAGGTTCTACAGTCAACAGAGGCATAACAGGCATGAAGCCAATCCATGCCAAGTATCACATCAAGATCAACCATCTCCAATTCTACCAAGTCAATCAAGGTATCTCTATGATAAATGGATACTACATAATCCTTATAAATCCTTTCAGCTAAGATAGACTCACCAGTAAGGTTAAAAATAACAAAAGGTTCAAGCAATCACTGTGGAAGAATCCTAAACTTACCAGCCACATAGGAAGTCACAAAAGATAAGGTGGCACTCATGTCAAGCAATGTATAACAATTAAAAGTAAAAACTTGAAGCATACCCATAATAATATTGTCAGCCCCTACCCTGGGGTCGTGACCAATACCCGATAGGGGCACGCAAACACATACTAACCCAAATTCCTTTATAACCTAGCCTGA
>JAOTQJ010168445.1:0-25895 GCA_025642045.1 Solanum sejunctum | reverse complement strand
CAAATCCTTCGTAGCCGCTAAACTACGCGTTTTCTTGACCAACCAACGCCTCCACGCTACTTAGGGGCTTCAATATATCGAGCTTGAACCGTCAAATAATCGAAAACACAAAAAATTAGAATTTTTTTTGAAATTTAGTGTAGCAACCCGAGACTTGATCAATAATTTGAACACTCAAATAATCGAAAACACAAAAAATTAGAATTTTTTTGAAATTTACTGTAGCAACCTGAGACTTGATCAATATTTTTTTGTTCAAATCTTGCTAAGTATGAGACTTCATTATCTTGTACAAGGCACATGCTTGTATAAACAGGCAACAAGTATACCAGTTGGACCAATCAAGAGAGTACATATACACTTGACCCCACCACAAATTATACTTACGGACCAAACTTAAAAGAAATTTTATTTTCGGTCCCCAAACTTTATTAAATCGAATCAATTAAGGACTTTTGGGGTTTAAGTTAAGTTACGGGTTCTAACAATACAGGTGCTAGTAGATCTCCCCAGTAGGAGTACAGGATATTCAGTTATTATCATCAAGCTCCAGGTTGCTTCGGGGCTTTGTACATTTCTAGAGCTTACATGTTTTTATTGCACAGTTTTTTGAGGCAGGGCCTGTCCCGACCCTTGTTAGACGTTTTTCTTTATTTAGAGGCTTTGTAGACTATCTAAAGAATAATGAAGTCATATCTCGTATTTTAGACAGCATGGCCCCAATGGCCTAGTCATATGCATTTACTTTTGGCTTGTTATCACTGTTTATCTGCTTAAAGGCATGTCAAACGTAGAAACCCCTTATAATATGTGCAGAACGCATATAGTTATAAGTTGGTTCTCCCGAGCCTTATCGGTAACGGGTGTCGGTCTGCCCTACGGGACTTTGGGGCATGACAACACACTTCCCACGTATTATACCAACCTACAACGACTAGGTAACAATTTAGGAATATAGGCCTACTAAAGTCTCATACCAAATACTTGATCTACATCCTCTCTTTAAAACTCATGTACCATTTACCGATCTAGTATACCTCACCTTATTATCTAGTTAAGTTCATCACTGTATGAATCTCATGATACTCTCACGTCGAAATCATAAGCCTAGTTGAAGTCTATTACCTCGGAAGTACTTTGTCTCCCCTATTTAACATCTATACTTCACCCCCGCTAAAACAATATCAAAATACATCAGCATAGATATCTTTCTGGTTTTGAGCATACTCTAACACATTCTCACACTAACTCTTTCTATATATATATTTATCTCTTTATACCTCATCATGACAGTCATAGGACACTCACCACTCTTTCTCAATCCTATAGCAATCGACTTGTTGTCTCATTACTTAACTAATAGGTATATAACTCTAACTACAAGTGTCAATCAACCATCACTCTTTCTATCTGGTCACTTTGTTTCCATCATCATCCTTCTAACTCTAGAATGATTCAATTCTACACAGGGTTTATAAGACCTCACATCTCACCCTTTGGTGGTAACATTAATCTCTTTGGAGACATAAGTTTCTCTCTCATTGGTAACATCAATAGCAAGTTTTGAAAAAAAAGGGTCTGGGTACATCTAGAGCTAACTCAAATGCACGATTGATATAAGTAATAGTGCACTCTTTCTAGTCAATCAACATAGCACACTAGTCGGCTTCTCTCAAGCCTGGTGCAGTCTTTCTACCATTTTGATCACTTATCGAATCTTTTCTGTAAGAGTTTGAACATTACTTTCTATATCACCTTGTAGACAAGACATAGTCAAAAGTTTTAGAGCATCACACAAATCATCATAGATTTCTTAGGAAATAGCTCTATCACACTATTTAGTATATGAAAAATGTGAGACAATTCCTAATGTCCTATAACCTCCTGCTTATGAAGTGTGGTCAACAAAACACCCATAAACAAGACTCTACTAGACACAGTTTCATAGACTCCTGAAGACACTAAAACTTTGTGCTCTGATACTTAGTTTGTCACGTCCTAGAAGGGTACCCTAGACGTAACTGGCACTCGGAGGCTATCACTAGCCCTCAAGCGAACCATATAGTCTCATTGCATTCGTTCAGTCAACTCATATGCGGAAGATATAAAGAGAATAATAGACTATCAGTGGGCTATCAGAATCACTATCATATAAGGTACCAATATAAGCAATTCAATAGAAAGGAAATGGGAAATAATCAATCCTAACATCAATAATCAACTGTCTATGTTTATGAAGTCTCTATAGCTATCCTCTAAAAAAGTACCATGACAGGCTATGGCTACAACAGTCTAATAAAATGATCAAAGAGTAAATGAAAAGATAAACATGTCCCCAAAAGCAAGGGAGGACTCACCAAGTCTCTGTTTGGAAATCTGTGAACCTCAATGATTAGCATGTTGAAGTCCTCTGTCTACAGAATCTACATCATATAATAAAGTAGTACCAAAGGGGCATTAGTACAAGGAATTTGTTGTATGTAAAATAGGCTAAAGTAAACAATTCGCAATAACAATAGCTCCTCAATCACTCATCCTCAACTCAGAGTAAAGGACAGGATTTTATTACCTCACTATCCATCAAGACATCATACAATCACATCAACATTAGGGTACTATCAACAAGGAAACCAATCTGAGAGTTTCTATAATCAACAACCACCACCTATGAGCACGGTGATGATACAATGAAGAGATGACACTGCCACATTTGTCTAGTACCTTGCCGAGGTATAGGATGAGTCTATCGGGGATCCCAAAGTACTCTGCGGGAAAAAGGAAGCATGTGTTTGATGATGTTCACACTCTAATAAGAAAATGATCATTGTCAGTAATTAACCTAATCGAGGTTAAGGTTGAATTCACTGGGAATACAAGGCTTGATTATAAGACTTCACCACTAATCATTTTTAGTATTTATGACTATAATCTCTAAATGAAGGGGGAGATTTGTGATTCAAAAACAAAATAAAACTACTACTAACTATAACGCGAGTAAACACTCAATTTTGGGGATAACTTGGGAATTGTGTTCCCCATAGTTCATCGACTCAATTACCCTAGATAACATAACTATAATTGGTGATTGCATGCAGGATCGTAACTTAGGTTCTTCCATCACCATTGTGAAGGTGAAGGTCGAATTTCACCATGGAACTTGGTCGGTAACCATGGTATACCAACTAATCGTTACCTATTATCCTAGTCAACCTCCCCTTGGTCAGGTTTGGTTGATTAGACGAGAACACATCAATCGAATTTTGTCATCTATTTCCATTTTCCTATTCGTCACTACCTAGGTCGGGATCGTGATAGTAGGCGGGGATTAGTGTTGGGCACCACCAAACAACAATAAAAATGAAGGGAAACAGACAATACATACAAAACCCCAATCATAGAAATGCAATAAACCTAGGTTATTTCAAGCCAACTACACATGGTTCCCACAACCACAAGTTACGGGTGCTTAGCTACTCATGGCTAAGGCAAAACACACAAAAATGCACATGATAGACATAGTTGAGAGCTTTACCAACACCAATGAAGAAAATATGCACCATAAGTTCCAAACCCACAAGCTTGATTGATCAACAATGAGTACAAGGCAAGATTTGCAATCCCAAAATAGGTTTTTCAAGAGAGAACAATGAACTACTCTAAAAACTAAGAAAAGATTCAATATGTAATTCTAGTTTGTCTACTGGTCAAACTCTCCTCTCAAAAACCTAACTTACACTATATATGGTATTTACAAAATAACCCTAGAATTTACATAGAAAAGATAACTGGCAGTTGATAAGTCTCACAGTTATAACTCAGAGGATGACCTATGAGTCATAGTTAGGGTCTCGTATCAGATTCTTGGCATCTTGGATTGAACTGATACAACCATATGTATGAGTCATTGCTTGAAATATGACTCGTATGTTCCTTTCATAGTCTTGGTATTTAATTTTTGATCCAACATCTTATCTCTCTGATTCTTGCTATGAGTCCACCTTACGAATCGTAGTGAGGCTTATGACTCGTATGATGGCCTCATAGGGGTGACCTCTACGTAGCAGATTTCTGAATTTTGGTCTCTGCTTCTTGCTATGACATCACCCTATGACTCGTAGCTTGCGCTATTACTCGTAGGTAGGCTCGTAAGACCAACACTTTAGCAAAATCTACAACTTTTCTTCAAAATCATGCCAACCTAACTTTTCTACAAGATTGACACAAAAACATATCAAAATAATAAAAAGTCACTTTAAAAACTCAAAAAATCCCTTGTTTCGGGCACCGAATATGTCGTATTTTGATAGCATATCAACACCCTCAACTTAGAATTATGTTTGTCCTCAAGCGACGACTCAATCTATGCAGACAAAGAGAAATACATAGCAACTATACTAATGGCATATATATCAATTCCTGTTGTCTAGGTACCTAACTTCTATTTTCAAAATAGGGTTGCAAAGTTATTGAGCAAGCAAGAACATAATGAGATTTCTGGCAATCCAACTATGACAAGCTAAGGAGCATCAACCGTCCACAATCACTGGTATAGTCATATGCTACTCAAGTAGTGCAAATGCCCTCACTAGGTTGAAGTCCCTCATTTCACTCAAAAGCATTTAGAATTCAGGGACTAAGGAAGAATTTTCACTCTCACAATTGAAATTCAATACATACAGACTAACACCATAAGCTTGCCTCTATACTTATCTTTTGGCTTGGCAATAAAGTGGAGTTGGATCACTTTAGGACTTATTGGCTTGTAACATAGGCTCAAGGTTCTTTAATGTGGTATTTTAGGCAAATAGTGACTAAAAGTTATCCTTAAACCACGCTTACCAACACTTTCTGCTTTCATAATCTAACCCTTTTTAATCACTCCACCCTAATTCTTCTATTTTGAACTTTTCTCGAGTGCTTTCTTTCTCTTTTTAAGATATACCTCGATTTCAAACTCATTTTTTGCTACAATTTCTCAATTCAAGGCACTTTTCTTTCTCTTTCTTCATTCGGTTCATGCTTTTTTCATTTCTATCTCAATTTTCCAACTAACCACCTTATTATTATTACTTTACCATAGCAAGGGCCACCTTCAACTTAGGCTTTTTGCCTGAGGTGAAGTACACAATATCTACGCCTCAAAACAGGGCCACCAACTGTAGCCACCCTCAACTTAGGCCTTTGGCCTCAATCAAGGTTAACATGTTCAAGGATAAACCAGGGTCAATATCAAGGTATTTAATCAAATAAGGTTAAGCTAGCAAGGCATCAAGAATGAATGAGTACATGATAAGCTCAAAAGTTTGGAACAAGGGATTCACTCACTTATCTGGTGGGTCATTTAAGGTAAAAGTGGGTTCACTTAAAGAACAAAGGCCTAAGATCCTTTCCATATTCACCATATCACCAAACCAACTTTAGAGTAACAAGGCAATTATGGGTCCATACAAGATGCATGAATGCAGCAAAATAAGCTCACAACACACATGACAATTTCATCCACAATCAAGTATAGACTCACAAGTCATGCTTTCAGTCTCAGTTTACCTTCACAATATCAGAACAAATATTGTCAGATACTCAAAAATGTATGAATGCATCAATAATCACAACCTCAAAAATTTTGAGGGTACCCAATTTTTCATCAAAACATTAAAAATAAATCTCAAAATTATGTATATGCCAAAAGATAACACTACTATAAATTTACCCATTATCTATATTACCTAAACATGCCGGTTCAACAGAAAAGTAAACATCTACAAGGAAAAAGAAGCATGGCAAGAAAATCTTTGGATCAAAAATAGGAGAAGTTACGGATTTGAGGCTACTAAGACTTCATCTTAATCCATAACTTCCCACACTTCACCAAAATAGGATACTTTGTCCTCAAAGTAAAAACAAGAACGAAAGTAAAACACGATAACACAGAAATATATACATAAATCCATTAAAAACCAAAAATTAACATCCAAAGTATAAGCAAAAATAATATCCAACATAAGAATACTTAAACACAACCAAAAACCAACATAATAAAAAAATTGTCTGAAAAGAGAACAAAGTATCCAACATGACAAAATGAGAACTGGGGTCAAAAGAAGTCAATCATCATGGTGCTCAAGCACCAGTATTGGGCTGATCTATGGGGTCCTGGGCTGCCTCTCCTCTGTAGTTATACCAAAAGTACCATCTCCAGGTGGGGTGTGCTGCACTCACTCTCTTAGAATAGCTATCAACAATAGCGACACCTGCACCAGCTCCTCAGGTATGGGCTCCTCCTCCTGTCTAAGCTCTTCCAGGTTAGCTCTAGGTCATCACTCTAATCAAGGGCCTTTTCCCATGGGTGTCTGAATGTTCATTGAGCCGATCAAATGTCTCATCATCTACTGGTACTACCTCTGGGGCTGGAATAGAGGCGGCCAATAGTTGTAATAAGTTGGCCTTGAACATAGCTAACTCCTTAATAACTGTGCTCGCATTGATAGGCCTAACTTCCTCAATCCTCCTATGGACTCTAGACTCAAATTGTATCGACCCGAGCATCCACCGCTCAGACTCTTTCATTAACTAAATCTCAAGCAAATGCCCTCATCCTCTCTTCAGAGTCTCGAATAGTCTGATCAATCAATGGCCAGACCAGTGCTGAGAACTCTCATAGCCTGCCCTCTGCTACAACCACCCTGCGTAATAAGACCTGAAATGCAACAGCAGAGAAAAGAGAGTCAACCTATAAATTAGATGATGCTGGTGTTGGCATATTGGAGGATGATGTAGACTCAATCTCGACCACTAGTGTAGGCTTTGCGATAGCCAGAGTAGTGCCAATAGTAGAAGGACGTGAGCTTGGAATCTGAGGCTCTACTAGAAATGGAATAGGTGGAGGAGCTGCTCATGGTAAGGCCACCAGATTCTCATCAGCCTTTATCAGGCTTTGATCTATAGTGTGTGTGGCCTCTACATGAGGGTCCCGATTAGGATCGATAGGAATACCTATTGCACTGCATAGTTGATGGATCAGAACTGGAAATGGCAGTGAGGTGTTCGTCTGAGTTGCAGCCTCATGAATCTACTCTAAAATAATTCAGGCCCAATTTACAGCATAGCTAGCTAGAATGCTGGCCAATAGTACGGCTCTCTCGAGGGTGATCATATTATCTGTGAAGGTTGGCCTAATATGCCAACGAATAATAGACCACCAAAACTTGACCCAGTATGAAAGGTGTGCTTTAACTATAAGATCTACGTGGTTTGTGACCTATGTCAGCTCAAAACCCTCCTCGCAAATTTGACTGGCTATCCACCTAGAAACTCTGTCATGGCCCCAATAACCTTCCCAATCACCGCTCTCCTCATTTTATCAATACGGTTATTGTACTCTATAGTAGACTGAACCACTCTATAAGTGGTACCAAACAGTACTCATCAGATTGTCTCCTCTGAGATATCAACTTTCCTCCCCCAGACTGTTACCACCCTTAGCCTCAACTGCTCAATTGTCCTTTTGTCCTTCGGCAACCCCCGACGGAGTGTAGCAAGGTATACTACATAGAACTCACGAACTATGTAAGGGACATATTTACCTAGCTGCTATGTGGTCTACCATAGTCCGTGCTCATCCAACCTAGCATCCAATTCAGTTACTCTATCTAAGCCTGAGGCATTCAACCGAGACTCCTCATAAAATTGGCGGACCGGCTTGCCTTGCCCCTTGCCTTGCCCCAGGGACACACCATCTGCGGTCGGCTAGGGGTTGGGACTGTACTTCCTCCTACTGGGTCTGGAAGGTGCTTTTAGACTCTCACTCAGAGCCGAAATATGAGGGGGCTCATCTATGGTAAGCCAATATCTGACCTGTCCCCATTACCCTATTGTTCCTCCTCTTCAGACTGGGAGGAATTATAACTTCCATGGGCATTTGTCCTGTAAGCGCCCGGCTCTGGAGCCTATTGGCCTTAGGGTATACCCTGACTTTGAGTACTTCTATAAAGCTCTCAGATTGCTCAGTCTCAGATGACTCATCTGCCAATCTCCTTCGAGAGGATTGGATTGCTCACTTGTCTTTGGGGGGCATTTTATCTGCAAATAAACCATAAAGCAACATGTAAGTTCGAGATGTTTGATACATTAAAACACATAACAAAGAACAAGAAACAAAAATAAATAAAAAGTAAACATTCACTAATGCAACTTTAGGTTTGAATATATAAGTATTGTTATGACTCGTAGGGTGACCTACGAGTAGTATACTACCCTCGTAGAACCAGTATGCCTTCAAAAATGCTTTTTGATGCCAAATGTGAGACATAATTACAACTTGTAGGGTGATCTATGAGTCATAGTCTGAGCTTGTATCTATTTTCAGAAATATTTTTCAGAACTCAAATAAACTTATGAGACTCTCATTACGAGTCATAGCAAGAATTATGAGTCATATGTGAGTCTAGAAAGAGAAACATGAAGAAATCACAGATGACTGTTGCTTGCTATGAGAGACCTTTATGACTCGTAAAGGAACTTGCGAGTTGTAGGACCGCCTCATAGCAGGAAATAGAAGGCATTAGTGGTGCCTAACATTTTCCCACAATATGCATAAACTAAACACATCTTTGTATATACTTGAGCACATAAGAGCAATACAAGATACTCGACACATAAGAAATCCCTCAGTAACATCAAAAATACAGAACAACCATCTTCCATAAGAATTGAACTCACTTTAATGGAGTCAAGCACAATGCCAACAAAACACTTTCAAAGCTCATACTCGATATTAACAAGATATTCCCTAGAGATGCAATTGTCTTTCAAATCATTTCAATCAAACCCAACAAGTTAAACCATATGAAATATGCCCACACCTCCTAAATTCCAATCCCAACAATAATGTGCACACTGGTTTGGCAAAAACTAAGCTTCACATTTCATGAACTAATAATTTACGCACTTGTTATCATCCACACAAGCATTTCAAACAAAGTTTGAATAACAGCAAAGATTTCCAAAGAACACAAGTCCTAGTTTCTTATCTAGAACAAAAATCACAATATGTCATGAATAAATATGGTTGAACTTAGCATACACTTAACTAAGGAATAGGCTCACCATAAAAGAATGCTAAATTTAACCATGAAGCTTACCAATCAATCGAAGAAGCAAACCAAAATAAAGAGAATCAAAATTCACACCGAAACCCTAGAAAATGGTGACTTCGCCCAAATTCTTACCGAAAAATAACGTGGGTGGTCGGGATTTATGTTGAAAAAGAGAACATATTAGATGAATCTGGGGGAACCGTCATTTTTTAGGACATATACTTGATAATAAGGGTCAAATGTTATTTTGAACCCTTATATAAGCAACCGGGTCGAAGTGTAAAAATCTACACATCGAGGCTACAAGACCCCAACTACGAGGCAAAGCTGCCCTACGACTTCTAGTAGCAGACCCAATGCTTATAAAAATTTAAAAATCATACCTTGGCACTATGAACTCCTCTTACAACTTGTAGAAGACTCTATAAATTGTAAAGTTGGCTCGTAATGTATGTGCGAACTTCTAATACTCACTGATTCTCTCTACGAGGTATGACTACTAGTCGTAGTGAGGACTACAACTCATAGGCCTAATCGTAGAGGCTTCTCCAAGTGCCATTTTTCAGATCCTTAGTTCTTCAATTTTCACCTGCAAACTAAATCTCAAAACACAATAATTCCCAAAATATTATAACTACACTAATTCCTTTCAATCATAAACATAAACTCACACCTTCTACCTAAGAATCTCAACAACTAAAAATAATTAAAACAAGCCAACAATTATCAAAAATGCTTGGGTTGCCTCCCAGGAAATGCCTTGTTTAACGTCGTGACTCGACTTTGTCGTCATCCTTCATCAACTATCATCGAGGGTCCACACCTCACTCTTGCACTCATCTGGGTATTTTATGGATTAGCGAATATGGAACATGACCTTTGTATCATTAATCCTAAACTATAGTTGACCTAAATCCTTATCCACTAGGGCTCTCCTAGTGGCCAAAAATGGTCTCCCCAAAATGATGGGCACCTCAAAATCAACTTCACAGTCAAGGATCACAAAATTTGCCGGAAAGACGAATTTATCAACTTTAACAAGAACATCTAAAAGGATTCCCTCTGATTTTTAATGGTTCAATCTGCCATAAGCAACCTTATTTTTGTCGAGGTAGAAGTACCAAGGCCAAGCTTTTTGAATACAGCAAAAGACATTAGATTGATGCTCGATCCCGAGTTATACAATGCTCTTGCGAACTCAATATCACCAATGGTACACGGGATGGTGAATGCACCAGGGAACTCTCGCTTTTGAGCAAGGTATTTGGTCATAATCATACTACATTATTAGAATTCTTGTGAGAACTCTTGGCTCAAAGTGCATTTCTTGGTGACCAAATCCTTCATATATTTGGCATTCCCGGGCATTTTCTCTAAGGCCTCTAGAAGGGGAATGCTGATGGAGAGTTGCTTCAACATTGAGAGAAAGTGTTTGAATTTACCCTTCTCTTCTTTTTTCTTAAGCCTTTAAGGGAAAGAATGAGGACATTTGGAAATTGATTTCAATTTCTCTTGCTCACTTACTCTTCTTGTTGCCTCCCAACAACCTTCGGATGTTCTCCCTCAGCCACAACTTCACCCCAAGACCCTTCTCCTCAACTTTATCCACAAGTACTAGCATAGGGGGGTCTAAGGGATTCTTGCAACTTCTAGTCATCATTGTCATGCAATGCCCTTCATTCTTTAGATTTAGAACCATATTGCTTGGTAGGGTGCCCTTTTGGCATTAGTTTAATTGTGAAGAAACTTGCCCAAATTGTGCTATAGTTAATTAATAGCCACCGAGTGAGGCTCTGTTTTCTGGTTAATACTTGAAATATCTGCTTTCATTTCCTTTAAAGTCCCATCTTGATGGTCATCTCACTTCAACAACATTTCGAACATTTCTTCAATCCTAGAGTTGTTTGATCCGGCATCACGATTATGTGATGGCATATAAGGATCATTCTTGTAGCCTTCTCTGCTCCCCTACTCTGCATCTAGGACTCTCTCTCTCATAGTATCCACCCCAATTGTCTCTATACATCCCATCACAGTTAAAGTTCTGACCTTGATTCCTGGCACCTTGCCTCCAATATTTTGAATTGGGCCCTTGGGGGTTGTTTCGAAAACCTACTGCTTGGTTGCTTACAAAATATGCATCCTCGTCAAAGAATGGATCATCATAAATAGGAACCTTTGTAGATTGGTTGGTGACTACCTTGACACTTGCCTGATTTTGCTTTAAAACCAAGTTCATACTTATACAAAGCTGAGCAAGTTGTTCCATGATCTCTTCATTCACCTTTGCTTGCTCATTATTAGTGTTAACTGCATAAGAAGGTTTCATCACACCTTGCTCTCATTGACCCCATGCTCTATTCGTTTTGACCACTTGCTCCATCCTTGTGACTATCAATGCAAAAAGTTGGTCTAGGAACATGCCTCCCATAATTATGTCCGCACAAGCGTAAGTATTCTAGTCAAGTGCCCGATAAAAAATCTCTACTGAAGCATCATCAACAATCTTGCGATCAGGGACCATCCTCAAGCATTTAGTAAATCTCTCCCATGTTGTGCTAATAGAATCACCCGGCAGTTGCTCAAAGTTGTTGATTTGATCCTTGAGCTTCAACTTCTTAGATCTTGGGGTATGATGGAATAAAGCAAAAGGGCTCTTTAAACTATTTGCACTTTTTTCATTTGTGAAGTAGCAGTTAGTCAATGCAACTTTCGACGCTCCTCATGGGTCATTTGAAAACAACCGCTTTATGTTTTTAAACATAGGGGTTAGGCTGCGTACATCTGACCTCCCCTTCACCCTTCAATGAGCGGGAGCCTTTTGAGGCACTGTGGTATGTTATTGTCATTGTTGTACTCTCTGAAGTTTAGCTCAACTTGTGATAGTACCCGGAGGAAGCTCAGACAACTATACAGCTACATTGCCAGTCAATGATAGTGGAAATACCCTTAAACCTACAGCATTAAAAGAAAGGTTTTGTGTCCCCATGACACTCTTGCAAATAAATACCACATTTTGAAGATGCCGGTGGGGATCCTCTTAAGGTAGACTTGTAAATAATCCATCATTTTAGAGCATTTGGAGCAATCCACTCGATATCATGAACTTAGTTTCTGCTGGTAATGGAGGCAGTACTATATCACTGGTAACATCCATAGCCATAGGGTTCAATATATATTGATTACATCCATAAGCGTTTTCATTGAAATCCCTGAGTTGTGTCCTGTTACCCCTTTGTGGTGATTCTTTTCTCTTCGTATATCCTCATTCGTATTCATACCCTCCTCAACCATGATATCTTAATTCACCTGAGCCTTTCTTCTTGGTAGTCGATAAATCTCCAAATTGAGTGGAGCTAAGGGATTGCCATGACTCCTTGTGTTGGCCATGCAACCTAGTATACCCTGCAAATAAAATCAAACAACAAAAACAAAAAAAAAGTAAAGTATAAAACTCTTTAGAGATCAACACTAGAACTAACTAATAGTGAAATCAAATGAAAACCTAGTTGTATTCCCCGGCAACATGCCATAATTTATGATGATGTTCACGCTCCAATAAGAAAGCCATTTATCAGCAATTAATCTAACCAAGGTTAGGGTCGAATCCACAGGGAATACAGGGCTTGATTACAAGACTTCACCACTGATTATTTTTAGTATTTATGACTACAATATCTAAATGGGGGAGGGGGTTTTGTGATTCAAAAACAAAATAAAACTACTACTAACCATAACGCGAGGAAACACTCAATTTTGGGGACAACTTGGAAATTGTATTCCCCATGGTTCGTCGACTCGATTACCCTAGATAACATTACTATAATTGGTGATTTGCATGCAGGATGGTAACTTAGGTTCTTCCGGCCCTCTTGTGAAGGTAAAGGTCAAATTTCACCATGGCGCTTAGTCGACAACCATGGAGTGCCAACTAACCAATACCTATTGTCCCAGTCAACCTCCCCTTGGTCGGGTTTGGTTGATTAGACGAGAGCACATCAATTGAGTTTTGTCATCTATTTCTTTTTTCTAGTCATCACTACGTTAGTTGGGATCGTGATAGTAGGCGGGGCTTGGTGTTGGCCACCACCAAACAACAATAAAAATGTAAGAAAATAGATAATACATGCAAAACCCCAATCATAGAAATACAATAAACCTAGGTTATTTCAAGTCAACTACCATGGTTCCCACAACCCTATATTGTGGGTGCTTAGCTACTCATGGCTAAGGAAAAATACACAAAAATGCACATAATAGACACAGTTGAGAGCTTTACCAACACCAATGAAGAAAATATGTACCACAAGTTGCAAACCCACAAGCTTGATTGATCAACAATGAGTACAAGGCAAGATTTGCAATCCCCAAAATCCGTTTTCCAAGAAAGAATAATAAACTACTCCAAAAACTAAGAAGAGATACAAAATGCAATTCTAGTTTGTCTACTAGTCGAACTCTCCTCTCAAAAACCTAACTTACACTATATATGGTATTTACAAAATAACCCTAGAATTTATACAAAAAAGATAGCTGGTAGCTGATAAGTCTTGTAGTTACGACTCTAGGATGACCTACGAGTCGTAGTCGTGGTCTCGTATTCGATTCTTAGCATCTTGGACTGAACTGGTATGACTTGTTGCTTGAACTACGACTCCATGTTCCTCTTGTACTCTTGGCCTTTGGTTTTTGGTCCAACATCTTGGCTCTCTGATTCTTGATATGAGTCCACCTGTACGAGTCGTAGTGAGGCTTACAACTCGTATGATGGCCTCATAGAGGTGACCTCCCTTTAGGAAATTTCTGAATTTTGGTCTCTGATTCTTGCTATGGCACCACCCTACGACTTGTAGCTTGAGCTACGACTCATAGGTGGGCTCGTAAGGCCTATACTTTAGCAAAATCTGCAACTTTTTTTCAAAATCATACCAACCTAACTTTTCTGCAATATTGACACAAAAACACATCGAAATAATAAAAAATCATTTTAAGAACTCACAAAATCCCTTGTTTCAGGCACCAAATGTTCTATATTTTGACAGCATATCACCGCTTTCATGGTCCAATCCTTTCCTACGCTAGCCATGTAGTTAATGAGTACAAGTGGGACTCACTCTTACCTATTTCGATGTTAATACTCCTCTTGGGACTCAATATGCTCATAAGTCTATCAAGCTCAGACTGGTTATATAGCTAACCCCCCTCGCAGGTAGGGTCCTCCTCTCAACTATCATTCTATCAACTCAAGAAATAAATTCTTCCTTTCAAACTCTTATCTTAAACTCATTTAAACATCAAGGATTTCACTTTCATCTATTTCAGCCATCATAGCACTCATCTCAAGACTCAAACTTTATCAACCTTCATATTCAAACAATCAAGGCTCTAGACATTACCCCTAAGTCCGCTCTTGCAGTGTTAAACAAGGGAAAACAGGAAACATGCAATTTAGGTAAACAGTCATACAATAATGCATAGAATCAATAGATACATGTATGATGATCATCAATTTGAGACAATAAATAAAAATCAAAGATAATTTTCAAGAAGTAAAGATAATATTCAAGAAGTTCTTCAAGAATCACTACTCAAGAGCCATCAACTAGCAGTTTACAACTTAATCTATACATTAGGGCACATGGAAGAATAATTTCATGTTTTGAGGTAATATTTATATACCTGAAAAGTTGATATTACAATTGAAGTTTGATGAATACCCTTGGGATTCTTGAATTCATTTTCTTGAAATCCTACGTTATGATTTAAAATCATATTAGAGATTCATGAATAGATGAAGAAATTCATATTGGGTAGATTGAAATTTGTGAAAAATAACATACCTTGAGGAAGAATCTTGAAAGCTAATCCTAACTTGAGTACTTTCTTGATGATTTTTGAGCCTTTATGTTTAGGAGTGAAGGGAGAGAGGTTTGATTATGAAAACTGACATTTTATGCATTTTGGGACCTTAAATAGAACCCCAAAGGTTTTATGATAAAAGTACCCCCAAAATAAAAGGAAACAAATGTCATTTCTTATCCAGTAAGGGTTCGCCTTTGGTCCGCGATGCGCTCCGAGCACAGATCTTTAGACAGCTTTGCACTCCTTCACTAAAATGGTCATAATTTTCTACTCCAAACTCTGATTAAGGCAGATCATATGCTTCGAAAAGATAATTCAAATATATTCTATTTGACATATTATAGGTCATCTAACTCATTATACTTTAGGAGTTATGGTCGTTTGAAGTAGACCCTTCTATCAATTCATACAAAAACTTACTTGCTAGAAATTCTTTGGACTTGGCTTGAAGCAAAGGATCCCTTATGAATCTAAATCACACCTAATATACTTTAAATACTTAGGAATTGATCCTATAATGTATATTCAACCTCCGAGTAATTGGTTCACCTAACTTGTATAAAATCTTACTTTGAAACTTAAACGCTAAGAAAATTTTTCTCTTAACTTCGTACTAGAGGGTTCGTATGAGCTTAGATCATCTCCATTTGATTTCCAAACTACGAAATTGACTTTAACACCCATAATAAATTAGGGATCATCAATTAAAATCTAATATCATATGAAGGATGACACCGTCTTGGCTAAAAAAAATTAGGGTGTTACATTATCTCGCTCTTAGGATCATTCGTCCTCGAATAATGAGTAAAGGTAGACTTCAAGTCATGAATAACAATCAAAACTCTTCTAAAAACTCACTCAGACAATCAAACTCTCAACTCCTCATCAATCTTAAATCATCTCTATTCAGACTCAGGAATTTACACAGCAACTCAAATAGACAAATCAGTTCAGACCAAGAGTATAGGTATTATCTTAGACATTTCAACTTTAGGCACGAATGAAAAGTCAAAACTTAATCAATTCGAATCATTTAAATACCTCGTCAATCAGATGTTCGAACTCAAGAAAGAAATCATCAACACTAACCAAAAATAGGACCATCGTGATATGCAAGACTCTGCAGACACTCTCGAGCTCAACTCCCCACCTCAATTGTACTCCCTTTTATGGCACCTTGCTCCATTAACTTAAGCTTGTAATTCTTACTTAAATTTCCATCTAACCACCTCCTCCTCTTCTATTCAAGCCTACTTCTAATCCTTATGGTGCTATTCACGAGATGATTATATTCCTAAAACGCTAATCCTTAATACTCAGCTTTAAACTTCCACAGGGCTTTCATTAAAAGATCACTAGTCCTCTTCACTACTTCACTACTCTTTTTCGAACCCTTATTATGAAGTCTTCACTAGTGTATCATTGATACTCATATAACAACAACCACGAATTCAAGCTTATACTCTAACCACTTCAACTATACCTTAGAATTTTCAAGCCTATCACTCTAACCACTTCAACTATACCTTAGAATTCTCAAGCCTACTTAGCACTTCTACCTCCACCATTCAATGAGTTCTCACTCAGAGTCACACCAATATACTTTTACCTATCTACTGCTCATCATAAGGTTTTACCTCTCTCCTCTTTCTTATCTCTATCCCTATATGTCACAAGTTTAATACCAATATCTTAATAAAGATATACTCACTTTCTGCATCTACCCTTATCCTCAGTCGAATACTATCAGCCACTATTTAGACCTGGAGGAACTCATCATCTCACCCTTTGGCGAAGCCTCAAACTACTACCTCTCCATGTAAAATAAGCACGAATATCATCATGAAACCAGATAATCAGTTGCTCGAATACTCATTCTAATGAATAGACATTGAACATAATGTCTAGAGTTTAAATTGTATCTCCGACATCATTATTAGGCACGAATACTATCAAGGACTTGCATACTCAAGTACACAGAGGCTCAAAAGGAACATCAACTCAAAGATAAGAACCCAACTCTACTATCACAATTTCAGGAACATGCATTCTCTCCCATCACCCATAACTCGCATATTATCACTAATACTTCAATCAAGAATGAAAAGCTAGAATATTCAAAGAGCTTGGAATGAAAGATCAATAGCATAATTCAATCGAGAAATCTTATTTGAGAACATTCATAGATTACAATATCTCTCGTCTATTAGGACTTATTCTCAGTTCACATAACTATACATAGTGTAAAACGTAGGTCATATCTCCTTCAACATAGGATGGGAAACTCTTGGATTCATATGGTAAGATCAAGATTAATGAATGAATTCATCACTTCTCATCCTCAAAACTCAGTATGAATTGGAATCAATATGACGTGTTTGAGACTAGGTCATAGGTACGATAATCATACACCAGAAGGGAATAGAGTATCACCTTAATGGAAGGGTAAAGATCATATGGGATAGAAAAGAGTTGATATCTCATCTTGATCAACCCATCATTATCAAAGAGTCCAGATCTACTCTGGTTTACCACTTCATCATCTCCTCCTTAGCTCTCAAGGTCCTCTCTATAAATTTGGGAATAAATTCCCTCTACTAGGTTGTAAGCATATACCTCTACACAATCAATGAATCACTATTAATAAGAATAGGCATCTTAAACTCTTCTATCAGACTGTAGTCGCATAAATACATTAGCCACTAAGACTCGTTTCAAAGATACCACTCTTATCTTCCTCTTGTATCTATGGAAATCACTCTTTATACTTGCTACACTCATTGGCGCATATAACCATTTCCCACACCTCTTACAATCTAACCTCTTCTTTTGCCTGCTAAGGCTTAACTTCCATGCTCTCATAACTCATTTGTATAAGACTTAGACTATAATGGAAAAACTCATCATCATCTATCCATACGCCCCAATCAACTTAGTTGCTCGGGATAACAAGGAATGCTTTCATCAGCCAACTCTACATTGACAACTCAAATGTACTACTAGATTCTTATAGCAGTCATGGCTTAGAGCTTCACATATCTTTACATAATTATGGGTACACATCTCAAGTCTCTTCTTATCTATTGAGCTATCCTAGTCTCGCTATCTTACCTAAGGGTCTATTGTATCCTACCTATAGCATCACTTCCTCACAAGTTAACATTTTCTTCTCAAACGTATACTATGGCAAGCCTTTTAGAGCAAATCTCCAACTAAGGCTATTATTATCATCATGCTATCTCTCTCTTCACAACACCCCTGTAAATTCTAATCTTAGGGATTATTGCTACCATCTGCATCACACACTTCCCATGTATTATACCAACATATAACTACTAGGTAACAATTTAGGAATATAGGCCTACTAAAGTCTTATAGGAAATACTTGATTTACATCTCTCTTTACAACTCATGTACCATTTACCAATCTAGTATACCTCACCTTATTATCTAGCTAAGTTCATCACTGTATGAATTTCACGATACTCTCACGTCAAAATCATAAGCCTAGTTTAGGTCTATTACCTCAGAAGTACTGTGTCTCCCCTATTTAAAAACTATACTTCACCCTTGCTAAAAGAATATCAAAAGACATCAGCATAGACCTCTTTCTAGTTTTGAGCATACTCTAACACATTCTAACACTAACTCTATCTATCTATCTATCTCTTTATACCTCATCATGATAGTTATAGGATAATCACCACTCTTTCATCAATCCTATGGAAATCGACTCGTCGTCTCATTACTTACCTAATAGGTACATAACTCTAACTACAAGCTCAATCAACCATCACTCTTACTATCTCGTCCCTTTTTTTTCATCATCATCCTTTTAACTCTGGAATGATTCAATTCTACTTAGGGTTTATAAGACCTCACATCTCACTCTTAGGTGGTAAAATTAATCTCTTTGGAGACATAACTTTCTCTTTCATGGGTAATATCAATAGCAAGTTTTGAAAAAGAAAGGTCTAGGCATATTTAGAGCTAACTCAAATGCACAATTCATATACGTAATAGTTCACTCTTTCTAGTCAATCAACATAGCACACTAGTTGGCTTCTCTCAAGCCTGGTACAGTCTCTCTACCATTTTGATCACTTATCGAATCTTATCTGTAAGAGTTTGAACATTATTGTCTCTATCACCTCGTGGATAAGGCATAGTCAAAATTTTTAGAGCATCACAAGAATCATCATAGATTTCTTAGGAAATAGCTCTATTACACTATTTACAATATGAAAAAAGTGAGACAATTCCTAATGTCCTACAACCTCCTGCTTATGAACTGTGGTTGACAAAACACCCATAAACAAGACTCTACTAGACACAGTTTCATAGACTCCCTAAGACACTAAAACTTTGTGCTCTGATACCAAGTTTTTCATGCCCCGAGAGGGTACCCTAGACGTAACTGGCACTGGAGGCTAGCCCCCAAGTGAACCACCTAGTCTCATTGCATTCGTTCAATCAACTCATATGCAGAAGATATAAAGAGAATAATAGACTATTAGTGGGCTATCACAATCACTATCATATAAATTTTGAAAATAAGCAATTCAATAGAAAGGAAATAGGAAATAATCAATCCCGACCTCAACAATCAACTATTTATGTCTATGAAGCCTCCATAGTTATCCTATACGAAGGTACCATGACAGGCCATGGCTACCATAGTCTAATGAAATAATCAAAGAGTAAATGAAAAGATAAACATGTCCCCCGAAATCAAGGGAGGACTCACCAAGTCTCTGTTTGAAAATCTGCGAACCTCAATGATTAGCCTGTTAAAGTCCTCTGTCTACAGAATCTGCATCGTAAAATGATACAGCACAAAGAGGTGTTAGTACGTGGAATGTACTATATGTAAAATGGGCTAAAGTAAACAATTCGCAATAATAATAGCTCCTCAATCACTCATCCTCAACTCAGAGTAAAGGACAGGATTCTATCACCTCACTATCAATCAAGACATCATATAATACATCAACATCAGAGTACTATCAACAAAGAAACCTATCTAGAAGTTTCTATAACTGACAAACACCACCTATGAGCCTGGTAATGATACAGCAAAGAGATGTCATAGCCACATCCATCCGGTACCTTGTCGAGGTATAGGACGAGTCTTCGGGGATCCCAAAAGAAGTATGTCAAGTTCTCTGCGGGACAAAGGAAACATCTCCAATTAATGCGTACAAGTGGGACTCACTCTTACCCATTTCGGTGCTAATACTCCTCCCAGGACTCAATATGCTCAAAAGTCTATCAAGGTCATACTGGTTATACAGCCAACCCCCCTCTTAGGCAGGGTATTTCTCTCATCTATCATTCTATCAACTCAAGAAATAAATTCTTCCTTTCAAATTCTTATCTAAAACTCATTTAAACCTCAAGGATTTCACTTTCATCTATTTCAGCCATCACAACACTCATCTCAAGACTCAAACTTTGTCAATCATCACATTCAAACAATCAAGGCTCTAGACATTGCTCCTAAGTTCGTTCTTGCAGTGTTAAACAAGGGGAAACATGCAATTTAGGTAAATAGTCGTACAATAATGCATATAATCAGTAGATACAAGTATGATGATCATCAATTTGAGATAATATATATAAATTAAAGATAATGTTCAAGAAGTAAATATAATGTTCAAGAAACAAAGATAATGTTCAAAAAGTTAAGATAATGTTCAAGAAGTTCTTCAAGAATCACTACTCAAGACCTATCAACTAGCAGTTTACAACTTAATCCACACATTGGGGCACATGAAAGAATAATTCCATATTTTTGGGTAGCCTTTACATATCTGGAATGTTGATATTACCATCAAGGTTTGATGAATACTCATTTTCTTGGAGAAAATCCTCAATCTTGGTAGTTCTTTTAAGGTAAAAGAACTTGGAAGGATATGAGTTGAAAGAATTCTCTTTGATTCTTGAATAGTTGACTTAGACTCTTTAGAGTTTTTGATGGAGAACCATAATCTTGAAGAAGAAGAGTCAAGAAATTCTTTCTCTACATTCTTGAATTCGTTTTCTTGAAATCATAGGTTATGATTTAAAACTTTATTAGAGATTCATGAATAGATGAAGAAATTTGGGTTGGGTAAATTAAAATTTACGAAGAATAACTTACGTTGAGGAGAAATCTTGAAAGCTAATCCTAACTTGACGACTTTCTTAATGATTCTTGAGTGTTTATGTTTAGGAGTGAAGGGAGTGAGTTCTCATTATGAAAACTGACGCTTTATGCATTTTGGGACCTTAAATAGATCCTCAAAGGTTTTAGGATAAAAGTACCCTCAAAATAAAAGGAAAAAAATACGTCATTGCTTATCCAGTGAGGGTCCATGTTTGGTCCGCAACGCGCTCCGGGCGTGGACCTTCAGACAACTCTGTACCCCTTCACTGAAATGGTCATAACTTTCTACTCCGAATTCTGAATAAGGCGAAACCAAATGCGTTGGAAATTTAATCCAAATATCTTCAATTTGATATATTATGGGTCATCTAACTTATTATACTTTAGGAGATATGGTCGTTTGAAGTTGACCCTTCTATCAATTCATACAAAAACTTACTTGCTAGAAATTCTCTGAACTTGGCTTGATGTAAAGGATCTCTTATAACGTTAAATCATACTTAATATACTTTAAATACTTAGGAATTGATCCTAGCATATATATACAACCTCTGAGTCATTGGTTCACCTAACTTGTATAAAATTTTACTTTGAAACTTAAACGCCTAAGAAAATTTTTAGCTTAACTTCGTACTAGAGGGTTTGAATGACCTTAGATCATCTCCAATTTGATTTTCAAACTACAAAATTGACTTTAACACCTACACTCAATTAGGGATCATCAATTAAAATCCTATATCATATGAAGGATGACTCGATCTCAGCTAAAAAAAAATTGAAGTGTTACACTAGTGTACCGACAATTTCCTACTCTCTGCAACGCATGATAAATACAGCCTGGTTCCCGTGTGGATTTGGGACAGGATAATTCATTGAACTCACTGCAGCAGGTGGTTACTGGATCTTTACAATAGAAACCTGTTAACAGTCCTCAACAAGTTCACATAAGCTCACAAAGTGGAATGAACCCCGTACAGGCAAACCCTACAACAAAATTTAAACGCCCTGCAACAGTCACTTCCTAAGCAGCATGAGCAGCAACTGTTGCAGATCCAGTAGCTAAGACAGCAGTACCACCATCGGCAGATACTGCAGCAACTTTTTCAAAGGCGACAGCTGCAAATGTTGCACATCCAGCGGTTAAGACAGCAGTACCACCATCGGCAGAGGCTGCAACGACTTTTTCAAAGACACCAGCTAAGGCAACAGCTGCAACTGTTGCAAATCCAGCAATTAAGAAAGCAATATAACCACTGGTAGATGCAGCAGCAACTTTTTCAGAGACAACAGTTAAGGCGACAACATCAAATGTTGCAGAACCCGCAGCTAAGACAGCAGTACCACAATGCAACAAAGCAATATCACCATATTGCAACATAATTGTTTGGATAATTTATGTATTGCACTCTTGAAGACATTTTCCCTTCCCTTTCTCAGATTATGCCAAGTACTGTAATTATTACTTAAATTTTATATGGGAAATTAGGTTAAAATTCAAATATCCATCTCCAAATTTTTCACTGTTTGTATCTTTAACAACGCCTTTACAAAGGTCACAATTTTTCTCTATATTTTTGTGGTCTCTTGTTTGTTTTTTGTTGTTTTCCTTCGATGTATTTCTTTGATTCATATAGTATGTTTCCTTAAATAATGGTACTATTTTAGTTGGTTTTCAAATATAAAAATTCCTTATACCATTTTGATGAAAGCATCAATTATAGTTTACTTATCAAGTTGTTGTCTTGGCAAGATTTTATAGCATTAAACCTAACGATAGTATAGTGTATTCATCTCTGTGAAATTTTGGACACACTTCTAAATCATAACTATCTCAAGAATTCTTAAGTTTTATAATTGATATTTATAAGACACTAAATTTCAAGTTATAATAAGACTTTTTTTCCTTTCAAGTTTTAACAGTAAAGAAAATAACAATATATAACACTTTTTCATTTTAATGTTGAAAGAAAAACATAAATATAAAAATATCAATTTGAATTTGAATTACTAATTGATATAAATTAAGGAGAAGATAACTAAAAATATTTTACTTCCTTAAATCTCTCAGATTAGTTCAATTATTTTTGGCTATTTATCTTCCTATAAATTTGTGCATAATTTTGCCTACTTCCCTTTTACAATTTTTTTTTTTTGGCGGTATATTATGTTTACATGTGAAAAATAAAAAACTTGCTCGAATTTTAATAAAAATTAATAATTTTGTATCTATACTAATACAATACGATTTTATGTCAAAATTATGTCAATCTATATAGCAACTATCCACTAAAAAATCTGTATAAAATTTAGTAACCAACTACGCAATAAAAAATTGTGTATATATTAGGTATAATTGTTTTATATTAAATCAAAAATATTACAAATAGAATATGGGTAAAATGTAGGTCATTCAGATCATGTTAAAATAAAAGTCACATCAAAATGAATGAGCCAATTCGTAATAAAAAATTAACCAACCTATTTAAATTATAAATTATACCAACCAAATGGTACAATATTTTTATTTTTAATCAGTTTTCATGCCAAATTTGCCAAACTATATGACTGCCCACTGAGAAAATTTGTATAAAACTTGGTAACCAACTAAACAATTAAAATTTGTGTATATATTAAGTATAATTGTTTTATATTAAATCAAAAATATTACAAATAGAATATGGGTAAAATGTACGTCATTCAAATCATGTTAAAATAAAAGTCACATCAAAATGAATGAGCCAATTCGTAATAAAAAATTAACCAGCCTATTTAAATTACAAATTATACCAACCAAATTGTACAATATTTTTATTTTTAATCAGTTTTCATGCCAAATTTGCCAAACTATATGACTACCCACTGAGAAAAATTGTATAAAACTTGGTAACCAACTAAACAATTAAACTTTGTGTATATATTAAGTATAAAGTTTTTATATTAAATCAAGTATACGTTGAGTACAAAATTTTTATATATTCTGATTTGTAGTTCATGCCAACAGTAGTCACAGAATATACAACCCAACTTGGCAAATATATGTATTTGCAAAAAACATTCTATGCCAACTTGGCAACCATTTTGTAACACCCCAATTTTTTTTAAGCTAAGATCAAGTAATCCTTCATATGATATAGGATTTTAATTGAGGATTCTTAATTGAGCAAGATGTTAAAATTAATTTCTTAGTATGGGAATAAAAAATTGGAGTTGATATGAGGTCGTAGTTCTAATGTATGATTTTATAAAGGTTATGTGAACCAATGACTTGTAAGTTGTATATATGTGCTAGGATCAATTCCTAAGTATTTAAAGTATATTAGGTGTGATTTAGAGTCATAAGGGATCTTTTACATCAAACCAAGTTCAAAAACTTTCTAGCAATTAAGTTTTCGTATGAGTCGACAGAAGGGTCAACTTCAAATGACTATATCTACTAAAGTATAATGATATAGATGACCTATAATATATCAAATCAAAGATATTCGGATTAGCTTTCCAACACATCTAATTTCGCATTAATCAGAATTTGGAGTAGAAAGTTATGACCATTTTAGTGGAGAGGTATAGAATTGTCCAAAAGTCTACGCACGGAGCGCGTCGCGGACCCTCCCTGGTTAAGGAATGACGTTTTTTTTTTATTTGAGGGTATTTTTACCCTAAAACCTTTAGGATTCTATTTATGGTCTCCAAAACATATAAAACATCAATTTTCATAATCAAAAACTCTCTCCGTCACTCTTAAACATGAACTCTCAAAAAAATCATCAAGAAAGTCATCAAGTTAGGATTTGTTTTCAAGATTCATCCTCAAGGTAAGTTATTCTTCATAAATTTCAATCTACCCAACTCAAATTTCTTCATCTATTCATGAAGTTCTAATAAGATTTGAAATCATAACCTAGGGTTTTAAGAAAACAAATTCAAGAACTCCAAGAAAGGATTTCTTGACTCTTCTCCTTCAAGAATTATGATTCTTCATCAAGAATTCTAAAGATTTTAAGTCAAGATTTTAAGAATCAAAGATAATTCTTTCAATCAATATCCTTACAAGTTCTTTCACTTTAAAAGAATTGCAAAAATTGGGGATTTTCTCCAAGAAAGAGATGAGAAGATCGCAAACTTTCCCCAAACTTTAACCAATGATTTATCTCTCAATTTTAATTGGATTTGAGTGATTCAAAAGGCTAAATTATATATTTTTTTCGAGGAGAACATCATGGGAGTTTCAGAAACTGATTTTATTGCTTTGTTTGAGGTAAAATCTGCAGATTTTGCTACTGTGTTTTTAACGTATTTCGAAAACTTTAACATGCGATCTCTTCCTCATATTAGCTCCGTTTTTTAAATGGTTTTCACCGTTGAATTTCTTATTACTTGGGGAATATTCTAATGTATAAATTTTCAGGTTCCAATAATATTTTTTCGATGATAAAATTTTTGAACCATTTTACCCCTTTCACTGAATTAATTGATTTTGGTATCGTTAGATTCATTATATAATTATGACGCTATATTTGAATATATTTTGGTGAACTGAAGTGTCATAGAAAGGGAAGAAACTTCGGAATTGATGTGATTCGAGACTTTATAAAATGCAAGTGGATTTCTTAACCTTTGTTAAGTATGTAGAATCTTGTACTTCTTGTGTGAGGTGTTGAGAACAATTTATGTAGGCTTTGATTAAACTATTTTGAATTGGATAATTATCCTATAGTGATATTTGAGTTGTGAATTAATGAGTGAGATCTATTATATGTGAGTTAATAATTAATTGTTGTTGATGTTGAAGT
>JAOTQJ010168436.1:0-25896 GCA_025642045.1 Solanum sejunctum | reverse complement strand
TATTCGGCTGGTAGTAGGCTCGAACTACCATATTGGGGGGTACACACCTCAATTGCATAGCTCGAGGGATGGTAGGCCCATATAACCATGTTGGAGGGTTTATACTTCAATCACCTTGTTTGGGGGGTTGTAGGCCCATGATACAACATTGGGGGGTATATACCTCAATCGCCTCGCCAATAAGGTGGTAGGCCTTGGTTACTAATGATGGTCTCTTCCCACATATGTAAGATATTCTATGTAAGCATTTTTTACTACAAGCATCATTCATGCATGTCATATCACTATATGCTCATTTATTGCCTAACTATGCATTTTGATTATGTTGCCTACCTCTTGTTACATTGCATCCTACATACTTAGTATACTTAAATATACTAACATATACTCTATGCCTGCATGATGTTACCGGTAGGAATCAGAGCTCCACTTGATCATCATCCGCCTTTACGTGGCTAGTATAATTTCTCTCAAAGCAAGTTGGTAAGTCCTCAATTTTGGGGATATTGTCTATGATCGTATGCTATGGATATAGACTCTCTTTCTTTTGATGCATGATTATAGCTATGAAGGTAAGCTCGAAAAGTTTTCTTGTCACCCGTTCAATTCTATGCATTAGAGGTGTTATTGGACAAGTTATGAATTGATGCATTAAGCTTTTACTCTTTTGATTTTCATGTTATGAAAATATTCCCTTACTCCCTTTGCCTTTATTTCTATTCTTTTATTATTGTTTAATTACTTCTGTGACCAAGGATGTGTAATAACATGTTAAGAGGCTTTCTTGGAGTTCCTTTGGGTTCCCCATTAGCCATGTCACATCACTCCTAGGCTTGGGTCATGACAATTCATCAGGAAGAAGAATGATTCCTTTCTAATGTTTATTACTTACCAGCATTTGAATAAGGTGACCGTAAAGAATAATTATCACCCTACGGATAGATGACTTGTTCGACCAACTTTAGGGTACTACTATTTTCTCAAAGATAGACTTGAGATCAGGCTATCTACAATTGAGAGTGAGAGAATATGACATTCCAAAGATGGCTTTTCAGACCTGGTATGGTCATTTTGAGTTCTTGGTAATATACTTTATGTTGGTAAATGCACTTGCAACCTTCACGGACCTGATGAATAGAGTATTCAGATAGTGGCTTGATGCATTCATAGTCGTGTTTGTTAATGATATTTTGGTGTATTCCAAGATGAGGAGGAACATGATAATCACCAAAGAATCACTTTGTGGATGCTTAAGGATAAGTGGTTATACACAATGTTTTAGAAGTGCAAGTTTTGGCTCAATTCTGTGACATTTCTAGGCCATATAGTTTTGGGTGATACATTCGAGTGGATACAAAAAAGATTAATGTGGTTAGGAACTAGCCTAGAGCAACCTCTCCAACTGACATACAAAGTTTCTTGGATTTGGCTAGCTACTACCATAGGTTTGCAGAAGGATTCTCTTCCATAATTGCACTATTGACTAGGCTTACTCAGAAGATTTTCAAGTTCCAAAAAGGTCAAACGAGTGTGATAGGAGTTTCCAATAGATGAAGACTAGGTTGACTATTGCTCTAGTATTGACATTGCCTTATGGAATGGATAAATTTTTCATCTATTGTGATGCCTCGAGAGTAGGATTAGGGTCCATATTACTATGGAAGGGTAAGGTGGTTTCTTATACTTTGAGAAAACCCAAGGTGCATGAGAAGAATTATCCCACCCATAAGTTAGAATTTGTAGCAGGGATGTTTTCTCTCAAGCTACGGTGCCACTAATTATATGACATATGTCAATGTCTTCACACACCATAAGAGCTTGCAATATACCTTAACCTAGAAAGAGCTTAACTTGAGGCAGAGAAGATGACTAGAGTTACTCAAGGACTATGACATGAGCATCTTCTACCACCCTGTTAGAGCTAACATAGTTGTTGATACTCTTACCAGGTTGTCTATTGGAAGCATTGCTCATGTGGAGGAGGAGAGAAAAGAGCTAGCCAATGAGGTTCAATGACTAGCACGATTGGGAGTTCAAATGGATGAAGTGGAGTTCTTGTGCACAATAATTCTACATAATCACTTGTAGTTGAAGTGATGGAGAAGTAAGATCAAGATCCTATCTTGTTGCAATTGAAGGAAGAGATATATAAGCATAAAGTAATGACTTTCACCGAAGGGGGAGATGGAGTATTGAGATACCAAGGCAGATTGTGTGTTCTAGATATTGATTGTATTTGAGGAAGGATCATGGCAGAAGCCCATAACTCTAGATATTTTATTCATCAAGGCCCAACAAAGATGTACCATGACTTGGGCGAGTTCAACTGGTGGAGTGGAATGAAGAGAGATATTGGAGAGTTTGTTTCTAAGCCAAATTGACAAGAAGTTAAAGTTGAGCACCAAAAGCTATTTAGAGTAGCCTAGAACTTTGAGATCCCAGAGTGGAAATGAGAGATGATCAATATGGATATGTCACAGGCCTACTGAGGTCTTGAAGGCAACATGATTTGATTTTGTTGATAATTTATCGGATAACAAAAATCTTCGCACTTATTCATAGTAAAGATGACCGATAGTGTAGAGGATTATGTCCGACTACATGTAAAAGAGATTGTTTGACTACGTAGACTCCCCTTGTCTATCATCTCAAACAGAGGATCCAAATTCACCACTTGTTTTTGGAGATCCTTTCAGAAAGGCTTATGTTTGAAGGTGCATCTCTACACTACATTCCGCCACAAACTGATGGCTAGGTAAAGCGTACCATTCAAACCTTGGAAGATATGTTACAAATCTGTGTCATTGATTACAAAGTTAATTGGGATGACCACTTGCCTCTGATTTAGTTGTCTTCTAATAACACCTTACATTCAAGTGTTCAGATAGCCCATACAAGGCACTTTATGCAAGGTGATATAGATTACCGATTAGTTGGTTTAAAGTGGGTGAAGTAGAGTTAATTTGACTAGACTTGGTTCACTAAGCTACGGGGAAAGCGAATATCATTTGAGAAAGGTTGAATACTGCACTGAGTCTACTGAAATCTCACACCAATATTAGAAGGACAGACTTAGAGTTTGAGGTTGACGACTGGGTGTATTTAAAAGTGTCACTATGAAGGGCTTGATGCAATTTAGAAAGAAAGGTCAGTCGATTATGAGGTATATTGGCCCTTCTCACATTTTAAATAGACTTGGCAATGAAGCCTATGAGTTGGAGCTGCCACCACAGTTTGCAGCCATCCATCCAGTCTTTTATATTTCCATGCTTAAAAGGTGTTTGGCAGACCCACAGTTGGTTGTGTCTATTGAGAGTATTGCAGTAAAGGACAATTTGAGCTATGAAGATATTCGAATTCAAATGCTTGATTATCGGATTTGCAAATTGTGAACTAATGAGATTGCATCTATCAAGGTGTGGTGGAGAAACCAGTTTGTAGTAAAAGCCTCTTAGGAAGTAGAGGACAATATGAGGGTTAGGTCCCCACACTTATTTCCACCTACTGATGATGATAGAGTTGATGGTAATGATTCTTCATTAATTCCTAAGTTCGTCTCTACTCTAAATATGAATGATTGAAGTATCCTAGAGTTTGAGCGATGATTGAACTAATTTGTTAATTGTTTACATACCTTGCTTAAATTCTTGATTGATTTATTACATGAGTGAGTTGAGAGCTTTTTGATTATTGAAGTCCATAATGAGGTGCATGCCGTAACAAGGTTTCCTATATTTCTCTTGGTTCGAGGATGAATGATCCTAAAGGGGAGATAATGCAACATCCCCTAATTCTGAGTAGATGCACATAGAAAACTAAGAAAATGGCTAAGAGAAATCACTGGAAGAAAAATCATAAAGGCAATCTATGGCCCATAGAGTTATCTATGGCCCGTAGATGAGCCTTTGTAGATACCTAGGTGACTTGGTAAAATATTTTGAACTCTAAGGCCCATGAACGATACAACATACAGCCTGTATACAAATCTATGGCCTATAGATTAGGTTTTATAGCTTATTGTTCTATAAATCAACTTTCCAGAATCTTGATTTATGAGTTGTCATATGGCCCATAAACCAAAGCACAACCCACAAAAAAGGGTTCATATGCCATGCCAATTTAAAATAATAATTTTTTGGACACCCTCATCTACAAGAGGGCATCTACAACCTGTAGGTGGAACCATGACCCATAAACGACATCTCGTTGTTCCTATTGATAGTTTTATGAGGGGTAAATTTTATTTGTTACTGTCTTTTCTAATTGTATCCCATGATGTTTTAGACTTAATTTAAGTCTTATATTATAGACCTAAGTGTATTACCCTTAATACATGCTTAGGAATTCTTAAGGGCATCGAAGAAGGGAGAAAAGCGAAGGTTTCAAGTTCAAACATGAGAATTAACAAAAGATTGGCTGTTATTCGAACTTTCAAATATGTAAGCTTTATTAAAATCATACGACTCAGTTCGTCCATATGCCCTTTCATTTACTTGGTTGAGTTCATGCATACTTGTTGTGTGGTGAATATCTCATGATTCAAACCTTTGAGTTAATTGCATTTATTTGAGTTTATATTCTCAACTATGAATAAATCAATGAATTTTATGCTCATTCTATGAAGTTTGATATAATATTGGCATATATTATTATGAACTCTAAATTGTATTATTCTATTGACCTTGTTGCATTGATCAAATTATGACTACAACTTTGATTGTCTAAGTTAAGTTAATAGACCACGGTTAAGTGTGAGAATGTATATGCATATTCTTGTTGATGGATATGTATGAGATAAGTACATTAAAGTCTATGTGATGAGTATGTATAACATGAGAATGAATAGTTGTATGAGTCAGAGTCCTTGATGATATGGTTAGGTCTTGATTTGTGTACATAAATAATAAATTCAATTATTGATCTACTGAGAAATTAAGTTGACTTATTTGAGATGAGTCAACAAGATGAGTTTGAGTTGGATTGCATAAGCACATTTTAGCCTTGGGAGAAGTATTCAACACCGAGTGAGTGAAAGGACGACACCCCAAAATTACGTTACCACCATAGGATATTCATGTAGTTAACCCTAACGGATCATGTCCCAAAAGTTGGACATATTCTTTGGATCAAAGAGAGAGAGAGAGGTTGACATCCTTTACCATGGCAAGTTTGGCACTAGCGTGGCAACAATGTTGGCATCATTGTGCATCATCAAACTCATGGTGGTGGGAGTTATGTCGGTTTGAGAAATATCCAAGAAACACTTCACTGATTATATTATATTTTTAATACTATGTTGTATAAAACATTGAGTCTATTTTAAAGCACAATTTCAAAAACCTTAAACTTCAAAAATCACTAAGTGGAATCATGAGATGAATGAGTTAAGTTCTGAGTCAAGCCTATGTATTTACTTTAGCCATTATCATGCCAATATATTCCACATACTGATGCCCATTTGGGCATGCATTATTAATGATATAGATACAAGTGATAAAGGTCTTCAGCAAGTGCACCATTGAAGTTCACTTCCCTTGCTTCTCAGAGTTTGGTGAGCTTACCTTGCTTTTTGGAGGAGCCTTTCTTTTCTTCTTATATTTGACTATTAACATTTTTTCTATTTAGGTAGTTGGGAGCTTGTCTTGGCACCTTATAGATAAAAGTGGAGGTTAATATTTTTCTTTTACATTTCCAATCTTAATCATTAGAGACTATTTAGTCAGAGTTTTACTTATTTATCTATATGATGTATTCATGAGTATTTATTCCCTTGTCAACTATGATGTGATATAGGTGGTTCTCTTGGGGAATTACAAATGATTCGTCATGTGTTAGCCACGCCGATGGTACTCGACTGAGATGTGACAACTCTATCTAATTTTTCTTAGCTGTCCATCCTGGAACCCGATCTTTCCCCCAAGCTATTATCGGATCTGAGTATGTTGGGAAGGGTATGACTAGGAGCAACTAAGTCCCCCGTGCTGTCCATAGGCCTACAGTCGAAGTTTGGTTGCTCTAGATATGATAATTTCTTAGTTGAGTAGGTACCATTCTTCTTCCACTTATCTTCTTAGTTTTGTTTCTTAAAGTTTTGTAACTGGTTAATTGTAGTTCAGACATTGGCAAGCTCGTACTTTTCCATTAGAGTACCATAGACTGTGTGTGTCATAAGGCTGGACCCAAAGGGTTTTCCTGTCACCAAGCCTAGAGAAATAAAATTATGAAAAATTAGTAGAATATCATTGGTAAGTACCACACTGAGAATTTAAAATTAAAAGAGTAACCCAGAATAGACAATTAGTCTACATATAGAAAATATCTCTCTATAGAAACTCCATATTGTATTAACACATGTCTTCAACTCCTGCTAACCTACAAAATAATTAACAAAAATAATAGTGTCATGTTTACATTTCAAAAATATTCGTACAATCCAAAGGACTCTAACACCAATACAACATTAATAAACAACAATATCACACAATCAAATAATTGTATAGCTAACAAAGTAATAAATAACAATACTATAACAAATCTTTCAAATAACAATACAACAATAAACCTTAATATTATAAGTTCATGTCAATCACCGAAAATAATAAAAGCTATTACAAAGGTAAATATAATAAACAATAGTGTCATGTTTCCAAGATGACCAAAAGGATACACTACAAGCAAAAATATCAGGAATAAAGACACTACTTTGTTTGTGCCTCTTAAAAAATATGTCAATACGATTATATCTGATGAAGATTTTGAACCAAATTTTAAATATTTAGATAAGTTATATGTTAGACCATGAAATTCCATACAAAGATAATGGTATATATAAAAATATTCTTTAAGTGAAAGAACAACTTTTAGAGAAAATTGGTGTAAAGATATAAAAAGATTGAGATGTAATATAGAAAAATTTAAATGGTTTGAATGTACAAGCAACAAGATGACCAATAGGAATAATTAAATATGATTGTTAATAAATGGTATATCACTAATAACAAGGTAATCGAATAAAAAATTCTTCCTTCAGAAGAAATTAGTCTACCTATATATGGTACAATAGTTACCACTTTACCTTTTAAAATGGATATAATAGACACTAAAGGTGATCCTAAAAATTAAAGAAATTATAAGATCCTGGACTTCGTATGAACATAATGGTGCTTGAAAATTGGTTTTGAGACATTTTTGACCAAGGTGAGACCTTATGAGCACCTCCACCATGAGCCGTGTGGAGGGGCCTTGAGGTGACCCTTGGCCTTGTATATGAAGTGGTGGCCCTAACATTGGAGTTCAAGGGAAAGGCATGTACCACATGAACCCCACATGGTCCGTGTGGTGGCTTTGTCCTTGAAAACCATATTTTCGCAAAGGCTTATACCACATGGACCTCTCACAGATCATATAGCCCATTCACGGTCCATATGTGCCACCATATGGGCATTGATTTGAAAATTTTCTAAGTATGCAATCACCATCTTGGGACTTCATTTGTGGAATTTTGGTTATGTAGGTATGGAACGTGAGTCCCTCCCATGAGACCCTTGGCAACATCTTTTTATTCCATTTCATTAATCGCATTTTCATAATTATGGATACTCCTAAGGGTTTTTTGTAACTCTCTATTTTATCCTAAGATACTCAAATGACCTATACCCTTCTTCTCTCATTCAAATTCATTCTACACGCAGAATCTATTCAAGCTCACTCTTAAGAAATGCTCCCAAGAACTCTAGTGAAGGCTTAGCTTGGGAAGGCTCTCTTCTTCATGAAGTTTCTTCCTATTTCTTCTTGGTTAGCTAAGGTATATAGGTTTTTAAGATTATTGTTTATTTGACCACAAACTCTTTTACTTGAATTTTCATGAATTTCAGCTTACTTTAAATATGAGTTTTTAATAGTATTGTTTATTATATTCAATTGAGCTATGGGTTGTATTTTATTATTGATTTTAAAGTGATTCAAGATTTAATATGATGAACTGCATTGGGATTATGATGATTTGAATGTGCATGTCCCCATTTAAGTTTCACTTTAGCATGGGTAATCTAAATTTTGATTTGAATATAAATTTTACTTGTGGATTTACTTAGATTTCATATTATATAGTTGAATTAGGTTTGAATCTCTATTACCCATGCTATTATCATCTCATTAGTTGCATGTGCATACATGCCTATGGTTTTCATGAAATTTATGTTGTGGGCTAAGTCCAAATTATGGTGATGATTATGTTTCCAAAGAAAAGTATTAGTATTACACGAATGTTGTCACATAATGTGTATGTTAGGGCTCTTTGATCAATTACGAATGTTTAATTATGGAGCACCGACTGAGGATGGAGGCAGGGCAGGTTCTCCCCTAGGGTTTGTACTCATTTCTCATGACTGTGCTTAAAAGAGTTATTCCTATGCACAAAAGTATAATTTGGCTTTTTAGCCCAAGTATGCATCATTCTGAAATACGTTTACCCTACAAGCCTAAGTATGCATGTAAATGGTTTGAAAGATTTATGCCTTTTTTACAAGCACATATATGTATTTGTATTCTTGTGGGATGATGACTTAGCACCGATAGGACTAGAGGCAGGGCAGGCTATCCCCAAGGGTATATACTCCTTTCTCTTGAACTATGTGCCTAACATAGGTTTATGTTTATGCCTCTTTGTGGATGATGATGATGAATGTTAATGGATCTACCTTTGGAAAGTGGGTCACCTCTTTATCCATTGTGGGGAAGACTATGGAGTTCCAAGTGATAGGTTACTTGGTCTTATATCAACTATGGTCCCATCCCCATTATATGTAAAGTATTTTGACATTCATGCATCATACACTTCATAGCATATTGATATATTGTTCTTTGTTATATACTTCTTTCTACATATGTGCTCTTGTTATCTAACATTAAATGTAGGTTTAATAGTTTCATATGGATTGTATTTTCACATATTTAGTACATTTAAACGTACTAATATATACATTTGCCTAGATGATCTAACCATATAGGGACCGAATATTATATTCATCCATAATTTGATAGATAGTCAGATTTGAGAAAGTTGTTATGGTGAGTCCTATCTTCCATGGATAAGCCACCATCCATATACCTTATGTTGCTTCCATTTATGCTATTTACTTTGATGGTGAGCCCGGGAGATGTCTTAGCCCATGTCCTATTTGTTGACTAAAGGCATTGCTAAAAATCTTGTAGACTGTTGTATGGATTTATGCTATGTGTTTTATTCAAATATTATGGTTCTAACTATCTATTGGATATGGTTATTATGATTCAGTTATGCCATGGTATGTAAATGTGGAAGATCCTAAGTCTCTTTTTGCCCATATTGTGTGAGTCACACTTATCCGCCCCTTAGTTGTTATGTGCTATTTATTATTCTTATGATATCCCCATAGAGTGAGTCCTACTTTTCTGTCCCTTAGAATTGTGTGTTTTGTTATCTTTTATATGCTTTGAATCGATGATATTAATATGGATACTACGAGGTTTGTTTGGGGACTCTTGGGTTCTTATTTGTCATATCACTAATAGACCCTAGGTTCGGGTATTGATAAACTTGGTATCAGAGCACTTGGTTTTAAATAATCCTTAGAGTCCAACATGCTGCATCAAGTAAAGTCCTATTCATGGGTGTGCTTGCACCATGCCCATGAGTGGGAGACTATGATGTTGTTCTAGCAATTATCTCACTTCTTCATTTCTTATGTCGTTCTTTGGACAAAGGATTATGATTTCCTAATTCTGATAATGTCCTTTCTACATTATGAAAGATGCCTCCACGAAGAGCTCTTTTACTAAGACCAACCCCAATTAATAAGGATCAAGTTCATCAAAGGCCTATGGAAGAGACGATCACTAATGACAAGTTTTGTACTACATTGCTATGCTTGCCGAAGTGGTGACTACCCAGGCTAGACAAGCCAATATTTCTCCCTAAAATCCTACTCTGGCTGCTAGAGTGAGATATTTTACCCTGATGAATCATCTGAAATTCTATAGTTCAAAGGCTGATGAGTATGCGTAAGAGTTCATTAATGAGCTCTCAATGGTGTTGATGTCATTGGAGTGACTTCTAAGAAGGAGGTTGAGTTAGCTACTTAGTAGTTGAAGTATGTGGCTCAAGTGTAGTACACTCAATGGTTGAAGGAGAGAGTGTATGGCTGTTAATTAGGAAGAGTTCAAATTTGTATTTCTGGATCATTTCTTCCCTCTTGAATGTAGGGAAGCTAAGATGATGAAGTTTATTAACCTTAAGCATGGTAGTTTGAGTGTGAGGTACTATGCCCTCAAGTTCACAAATCTCTCCAAATATGCTCCTATGCTATTACTTGACCCCTGTTAAAGAATGCACACATTTATTTCTCGAACTTCTGATTTGGTTGTGAAAGAATGTCATACCACTAGCTTAGACGGGATATGGACACCTCCAAGCTCATGACATATGCTGAGCAGATCAAGGGAGAGAAGCTCAAGGAGAAAAGGTTACAAGAATCTAAGAGGGCCCATTATGATGGTGTGTTCTCAAACTCTAGGGGTAATAGTGGTTATGGTCACTTCCAACAAGGCTAATGTTCTAATACAAGGTTTGTACATTCTAGGTGCCTCCTCGTAAGGCATAGGTTTAAGGTAGATCGTTGCTTTCTCAATGTGAAAAGTGTAAAAAGGCTCACATCGGGAAGTACTTATACTATTCCAATGATTGCTTTTGGTGTGGTGAGATAGGCCACAAGCTTGCTGATTACCAAAGACACTCAAGAAAGGTCATTTGGCTCAAGGTAATTAGGTTTATTTAAGAGCTCCACAAGGTGGTGCCCCCAGAAACAACAAGTTCTATGTTTCACATGCTCGATAGGAAGTAGAGAAAGCTTCGAATGTTATGAATGATATGTTGAAAGTCATTGATTTTGTTGTTTATGCCTTGCTTGATCTGGGTGCAAATTTATCTTTTGTGACTCCTCTTTTAACTATTAGTTTAAGCCCTAAAATCTTGAGGGAGCCCTTTTTCAGTTTATATTCCTGTAGGTGAATCTATTGTTTCCTGAAGAGTTTATTGGGGTTATCCTATTTCTGTTTTGCATGAAGTTATCCAATATGGTCTTCTGGGACTTGAGATGTTTAATTTTGTTGTGATTCTCGAGATGGACTAGTTTCCTGCTTCATATGCCTCTATAGATTGTAGAACTCAGAAGGTTAAGTTCTAATTTATAGATAAGCTCGTTCATGAATGGAAGAGTGGTGAATCCATTATTAAAGGTTGGTTTATTTGCTACCTTAAGGTCCAAAAGATATTTTCTAAGAGGTGTATCTACTATATTGTAAGGGTCGAAGATGTGGAGTCTGAGTCACCTACTCTTGAATTAGTTCTGGTGGTGAATGAGTTTCTAGATGTGTAATCACCTGGTAGTCCTCACAAAAAGGAAGCAGACTTTGGCACAGATATTCTCATAAATACTTAATCTATCTCTATTCCTTATGTGGTACAGACTAAGTTGAAAGATTTAAAGTATCATTTGAAAGAATAGTTGGAGAAAGGCTTCATTAGGCTAAGTATTTCACCATGGGGTGCTCTGATATTATTTGTAAGAAAGAAAGATAGGTTTGTTTGGATGTGAATTGATTATGGACAATTGAATAAGGTAACCATCAAGAATAAATACTTATTGCCAAGTATCAACGACTTGTTTTATCAAATTTAAGGGGCTATCCATTTCTCAAAGGTTGACCTCCATTTCGGTCATCATCAATTGAAGGTTAGGTTTTGTGACATTCCCAAAATGGCTTTCCAAACTAGATATCGGTACTTTGAATTTGTGGTGATGTCATTCGATTTGACAAATGCTTCAGCTTTGTTTATGAATCTTATGAATCAGGTGCTCAAGACATTTTTTGGTAGTTTTATGGTTGGATGATATCCTTATTGATTCGCTAAGTGAGCAGGAGCGTATTGATCAATTAAGGTTGATTCTTCAAACTTTGAGGGAGAAGCAATTATATGCTACATTCAGTAAATGTGAGTTTTGGTTGGGATAAGTAGCTTTTATTGGTCATGTGGTATTCGGTGATGGTATTAATGTTGACCCGAAGAAGACTGAGGCTGTGAAGGATTGGACTAGACCATCGACTCCTTCAAATATTCAACGTTTTCCTACATTGGCTAGTTATTATAGGATATTTGTTGAATATTTCCCATCTATTGCATCTCCATTGACCAATTACCCCAAAGAAGGTCAAGTTTGTATGGTCCGATGAATGTGAGAAGAGTTTTTAGACTTTGAAAGATGGACTTACATTGGCTCCAATTTTAACTCTATCAGATGGATTGGAAGGGTTTTTTGTATATTGTGATGCTTCTTGGATTGGGTTGGGTTGTGTGCTTATACAATATGGTTAGGTGATAGCTTATACATCAAGGAAATTGAAGGTGCATGAGCGAAATTAACCAACTCATGACTTTGAGTTAGCGGGCATGGTATTTGATTTGAAAATTTGGAGAAATTATATGTATGGAATTCCTTTAGATATTTTTACTGATCATAAGAGCTTGCAATATGTGTTCAACGAAAGAGATATTAACTTGAGGCAAAAAAGCTGGTTAGAACTCCTTAAGGACTACGACATGAATGTGCAATATCATTCTGTTAACGGAAATTTTATAGCTGATGCTCTTAGAAGGCTATCTATGTGGAGTGTAGCCTATGTTGATGAAAGGAACAAGGAGTCGGTAAGATATGTTCGCTATTTGGCTATGTTGGTGTTAGGTTGGACGATTCTAATGATGGTTGTGTTCATGTTCATAATGGGGCTGAATCTTCTGTGGCTGGTAATGTCAAGGCTAAGAAAGGCCTAGACTTGTCATTGGTTGAGTTGAAGAAGTTAGTTACCAAAAAGAAATAGAGGTTTTCTCATAAGAGGGAGATGGTGTGCTTTGGTACAAAGCTCAATTATATGTTCTAGACGTTGATGATCTTAGAAGGGTAATGGAGTGCTGCCCATAACTCTCATTATTCTATTCACCCGAGATCTACTTAATGTATAGAGATTTGATAGAAGTGTATTGGTGGTATGTTGTGATGATAAGATAAAGCAAAATTTGTATCTGAATGTCCTAATTGTCAACAAGTGAAGGTAGAATATCAAAGGCTCGATGGTTTGGCCCAAGATATTGAGATTCTTACTTGGAAGTAGGAAGAAGTGAATATGGATTTTGTGGTCAAATTGCCTAGATTGGCCCATTTCTTACTGATTAAGACTACCAAAAATGCTGAAGATTATGCAATGTTATACATCTAAGAACTGGTAAGGTGGCATGGTGCACCTAGGTCTATCATATCAAATCGTAGAAGCTAATTTACTTCTTATTTTTGGAGGTCGTTTCAAAGAATATTTAGCATCTAAGTGAAGTTAAGTACAACTTTTCATCCTCAAATTGATGGACAAGCCAAAAGGACAATTCAAACTTTGGAGGACATGTTGAGGGCTTGTGTGTTGGAATTCAAGGGTAACTGTGATAACCACCTTTCACACATTGACTTTGCTTATAACAATAGCTTTCATTCTAGCATTGGTATGCTAAGCTTGAGGCTTTGTATGGTAGCTGGTATAAATCATCGGTGGGGTTGTTTGACTTGGGAGAGATAGCTTTGATTGGCCTGGATTTGGTGTTGGAGACTATAGAAAGGTGAAGTTGATTAGGGAGAGGTTAAAATGGCTGAAAATCACCAAAAGTCTTATTTGGATGTTAGGAAGAGAAATTATGAGTTTTATGTTAGTGATTGGGTGTATGCAATGTCTCAGCCATGAAGGGGGCATTGTATTTTGGTAAGAAGGGAAAGTTGTCCCTAGTATATAGTTCCTTATGAGATTGTTGAGTGGATTAGGAATGTGTCTTATAGGTTGGATTTGCCTCTAGATTTGAGCTATATCTACCATATTTTCCATATGTCTATTTTGAGAAAATTTATTGGCGATCTTAGCACTGTTGTGCCTTTGGAAGGTGTTGAGGTTGAGGAGAACTTGTCTTTTGAGGAAGTTTTGGTTGAGATTTTTGATAGGCTAGTGAAGTGTCTTCGCAATAAACATGTGGCTTCAACCAAGGTGCTTTGGAGCAATCATCATGTGGAGAGTGATACATGGGATGCGGAGTTGGATATGATGAAACGATATCCCCATCTTATCCAATCTACTCAAGCCTAAGGTATTAGATTCTTTCTATTCAAAGTGTTCCTAATTATTTCACTCTTGTGTTACATGACTTGAGATACATAAATGTGCACGAAAATGATTTTAGATTATTTTGAATGATTTAAAGATGTTTTGATATGAGTTTTAATAACTCTATGATTTTCAAATGATGAATTATGCATCATATCTTGTATTTGGATATTTTATGTTCAAGTAATGCATTTCAAGCTTTCCAGACTCGGTAGTGACATTAATGGTGCTTGAAAATTAGTTGTAAGATGTTTTTGACCAAGGTGACACCTTATAGGCACTTCTATGGGTTACGTGGCTCACCACGGGCTGCGTGGAGGGGCCTTGAGGTGACCCTTGGTCTTATGTATCAAATGTTGTCCTTAACATTGGATTTTAAGACTAAGGCATGCACCACATGAACCCCACATAGTCTGTGTGGCACTTTATGGGTCGTGTGGTAGCTTGTGGGACTGGCCTTAGCCTTGAAATTCATATTTTGGCCAAGACTTATACCACATGGACCTTTTATAGACTGTATAGTCCATTCACGGTTCATATGAGCCTCCGTATTGGCATTTGTGTGAAAATTTTCTACATATGTGATCACTATCTCGAAACTTCATCAATGGAATTTTGGTTAAATAAGGATTCACAGAAGGGCATATGATTTGTGTGCGTTGGTACGAACAGTGAGACCCTTCCACGAGACTCTTGACAATATCTTTTGTTCCATTATATTAATGAGATTTTCATAATTATGGCTACTCCTAAGGGACTTTTGTGACTTTTTATTATATCCTAAGACATTCAAATGACCTATAATCTTCTTCTCTCACTGAAATTCCTTTTACACTTGAATTTATTCAAGCTCACTTTTAAGAACTCTAGTGAAGCCTTAGCTTGGGAATTAAGGAAAAGTTCTCTACTATTTCAAATTTATTCCTATTTCTTCTTGGTTAGCTGACATATGTGGTATTGATTCATGGTCTCTTCTAACCATGAAGTCCCCAAACTCTTTTACTTGAATTTCAATAAATTTAGATTACTTCAAATATAGGTTTTTAAGGTTATTGTTTATTTGATTAAACTGATATATTGGCTATGTTTTATTTTCAATTCTAAAGTGATTCAATCCCTAATATGATGTGATTAAACTGATATATGGTCTATGTTTTATTTTTAATTCTAAAGTGATTTAATCCCTAATATGATGAATTACATTGAGGTTATGAAGATTTGAATGTGCATGTCCCTTTTTAAGTATGACTTTGGAATGGGCTAAATTGTGATTTGAATAGTATTTTTACTTGTGGATTTAGTTGATTTTCATATAATATTGTTGATTTAAGTTTGAATCTCTATTTACCATGCTATTTTGATCTCATTCATGACATATGCATATATGACTATGGTTTTCATGAAGTTTATGATGCGGGCTAAGTCTCGATTATGATGATGATTATGTTTTCAATGCAAATTATGGGTATGACAAGAATGTGATCACATAATGTCTATGTTATGGCTCTTTGAACAATTATGGGTGCTTACACCACTAAGATTATGGAGCACCAATTGAGGATCGGGGCAGCGTAGGCTACCCTCAAGGGTCTGTACTCCTTTCTTATGATCGTGCTTAAAGGAGCTATTCCTATGCATGAAAGTATGACACAGAGTATGATTTAACTTTTTAACCCAAGTATGCATAATTATGAAGTATGTTTGTCCTTTAGGCCTAAGTATGCATGTAAATGATTTGAAAGAGTTATGCCTTTTTTACAAGCATGTATATGTATATATATATATTCTTATAAGATGATGACTTAGCACTGATGGGATTAGATCAGGGCGGGCTATATATCCCCAAGGGTCCATACTCCTTTCTATTGAACTATATGCCTAATATAGGTTTATGTTTATTCCCTTTTGTGGATAGAGATGATAAATGTTCATGGATCTACCTTTGGCATGTAGGTCACCTCTTTATTTGTTGTGGGGAAGAGGATTGAGGTCCAAGTTAAATCTCACTTAGTCTTATGTATGTTACGGTCTCATACCCATTATATGCAAAGTATTTTAACATTCATGTTCATGTACTTCATGGAATATTGATAATAGTTTTCTTTCTTATATACTTCTTTCTATATATGCACCTTTGTCATCTAACGTTGAATGCAGGTTTAATAAGTTCATAGTAATTGTATGTCTACATACTTAGTACATTCAAACATACTAATGCATACTTTTGCTGATATGATCTAAGCATATAGGGATCGAAGATTATATTCATCCACCATTTGATGGCTAGTTGGATTTGAGAAATTTGTTGTGGTGAGTCATATCTTCCAAGGACAAGTACCATCCATTACCTCATGTTGCTTCCGTTTATGCTATTTACTTTGAAGGTGAGCCTGAGACATGTCTTGACCCCCGTATGGACTTGATATCTTTTAGACTCTTATATAGACTTATTCTATGTATTGTATTTGGAAATTATGCTTATGACTATCTAATGGATATGGTTATTATGATTCGGTTATGCCATGGCTTGTAAATTTGGAAGACCTAAAGTCTCATTTTTCCCCCATAGCGTGAGTCATACCTACCTACCCCTTAATCCTTATTTGCAATGTGTTATATGAATTTATGTTAATCCTTCTCCCTATGATATTCCCGTAGAGTGATTCCTATTTGTCCATCCTTTTGAACTGTGTATTTTCCAATCTCTTATACACTTCCTAGGTCCTAGTTGTGATAGAAATACATAAAATTTTACAATAAAATATGTCACGATCCAAGCCTAGGGCCTAGAATGGGGAACCCGAAGGAACCCAAATAAGCCTCCTAGCATATCATTACACATCCTAGGTTGCAGAAGTAATAAAAATGACAATAAGATAAGCATAATCAAGGGGAATTGGGACTACGGATAAACTTCCAAATCATAAACATCAAGAACAAGAGAGTCAAGGCTTATTTCATAGATACATAACATGTCCAACAACATCTCTACTACATAGATAAGAGCGGGGGCCAAGACAAGCAACTGGTTTACCCCTCATAGTCAATGTATACATAAAAGAAAGATAGTTTAGAACATAGCATGATATCATAAGAAACTTCTCCAGAATGGAGGAGTCACCAACAAGCTTGAGCAAAACCGTACTAACCACGTTGGTGGAGATGTTCAAACGGAGCTTCAGTTCCTACATGGTAATATCATGTAGGCATAGAGTATGCATTAATACGTTGGAATATACTAAGTATATGGAATGTAATGGAACTAGATATAGTCAGCTATAACACCCCACACCTTACACTACTAGTACAAGTCAAATGAAACATGACATGTTCTGGTCAAACTAGCGCTAATTTTAAAAGTGCTCGAATCTCGCGTTAATAGGCTATATGTGCATCTAACGCTTAAGAGGGTCGAATGAATATACATTTTATGTCGAATTTAGGAGATTATGGCCTTAAAATGAAGTGAGAGAATTGAGGTGCTTGCAAGACTTAGAAGCTAGCAGGTGAGTCAGCTACTTGCTTAGCTTAAAATAGCTAGTTAAACGGAGACGAGGTTCGACGTCGAAATTGTCCAAGTTTGATTATGAATAAAGTCCCTATTACGGGTGAAACTTAGACACAAATTTTAGTATCATAAATTGACTATATGTTTATCCCAAGAGAGGTATTAAAAAGGTCCCAAAGACAATACAAAACACTTAGCAAATTGGTCCCAAACCTAAATAAGTGAAAGCTGAAATTTGGCAGCCCAAGTCCATCAACTTGGAAACCCATTTTGGCCCAAGTTTAATTGGAAAACTACTGGATAATCAGCTTATTATTGTGTGGTATAATATGATCAAAATACCAAGAGAATGTCGGCCAAAGTGGTAATATAAAGAGGGGTTATAAGCAGCACATATCTATTCACTTTAACTTGGAAAAAAACATTCTGCTTTCTCCCAACGTTAGTTTTCTTCTTTCTTCACCTTGCAAAGCAGCTAAAAAATTCTCCTAGGGTTCTTGGAGAAGCCTTAAACCTTGAAGTAAGTGGTAACTAAGTTGATACATGTGTTTAGTATAGTTCTCTTATGAAAAACAAGAAGTATAAGTTAATATGGTGGTGCTAGAATTTCTGGACAGATTGTGTACTAGGGATTCTTGTGTACATTTCTTGTTAATTAAGAGGCTTTTATCTTGTTGGCTGACTTTATTATGTATTCGTACTTAATTATGCAGTAAGTTTTGGTTTTACAGAAGTATAAATAGGCTGATTAACTACTGTTACAGTCCACAAAAGTGAGTCATTATAGATATCGCAATTATGTGCTTCGTATAAACTTGTGGACTGTTGGGAAGCAAGCTGTTGCCTAACGTGTTTAATAACTGATTTGTTGCTGTTATGAAACTGTTTGATAGCTGGTTGTATGTATAAATGTTTTTGGAACAGTTTGGTTAAAGTTGGAATAGGTTTGGAGTTGTCGATGTCAAAATGTAGCTAAGGAAGGTAACGTTATGTTGTCCGTTTTTAGATTGTGTCGAATTGTCATGTGTTGTGCTTTGTGGACTGTTGTAAGGCTGTTATGGACTTAAAATAGGCTTTACATGGTGTGTACATTCTAATGTGCATTACAAAGTACGATTAGGAGCTGAAAGGTTAAAGGAATACGCTCGGGTTTATAAACACCCGCTTGCTGCCCGTGTATCTTTTTCTTATGTGATTGAGATGTCAAAATGTATTCATTGACTTCTAAAGCTAGTTTTATCCTCTACTATATTGTAGATAAGTATTTGGAGGAGGAAAAGGTTATTTCGAGATATTAACGAGGTCATACAATGAGGTATGTAAGGTTACTTGATTCCATATCATTTGGCATGAAACATAGATACTTCCTTGGTACATAAAGTTACTTACCAACTCCGATACAACTATTAACTGTGTCTCCATTCTTTGACATGTTCAAATGATTCCATATATAGTCACTTTCAAATTTGGTTACATACGTGAATATCAAGATACATGTATTCCTTTTTGCCAAATAAAGTTTATGGCGTGTTCCATTTCATATGCATATTATTATTTACGTAATGTACTCTTTTCACTGTCATGTTGTCCTATGTGATTATCCGCATGTCACATGTTACATATACAGTCTTATAGCTCCAATATTATGGCCACCAAAAGAATCATCTCAAAGGTAATTGAAAGATACAGTATATAATTTGATGGGTGGAGCCCGAGGGGGGTCAATTATGAACCTAGCATAGGACGATCTTGATACAGTTTACCACTGATCAGTTGTTCATATAAATATCTGTGCACAGATTTTACAGTACAAATTTTACAGTAAAGGTAAAGTGATATAAAGAACGTAAAGTACATGATTCCATAGTATAACTAAGGGTGGTCCCTGATCTTCCACAGATGCTTGATTTCATTTGAGTTGTTACTTTTTATACAATATATCCTGCCTTACATACTCAGTACATTATCTCGTACTAACGTCCCTTACGGGGGACCTGCATTTCATGCTGCAGGTACAGGTATTAGTAGATCTCCCCAGTAGGAGTAAAGGATATTCAGCTGCTGTCATCAAGCTCCAGTTTGCTTCAGAGCTTTGTACATGTCTAGAGCTAACACGTTTTTATTGCACTGTTTGTTAAGGCGGGGCCTTTCCCGACCCTTGTTTGTTGTTTTCTTTATTTAGAGGCTTTGTAGACTATGTAAAGCATAGTGAAGTCATGTCTTGCACTTTAGACAACGTGGCCCCAACGGCCTAGTCATATGCATTTCCTTTTGGCTTATTATCACTGTTTATTTGTTTAAAGGCATGTCAAACATAGAAACCCCTTATAAAATGTATAGAATGCATATAGTTACAAGTTGGTTCTCCCGAGCCTTATCGGTAATGGGTGCCGGTCTGCCCTACGGGACTTTGGGGCATGACAAAAGTGGTCTCAGAGTGGGTTATCCTAAGGAGTCGATAAAGCCGTGTCTATGTAGAATCTTGTTTATCGATATGTTGTACACCATATTTATAAGCAGGAGGCTACGTGGCATTTAGGACTTGTTGCTTTCTTTTCATTCTTTAGATTGTGCCATAAAGTAAAGTGTAATAGATGCCTTATGTCTAATCATAAATTATTTTGTATAGCAAGTATGCCAGAAACAAGGAAAAACAAAGTTAAAGGGAAGGAAAAAGAAGTGGTGGTTGGTATACCCAGCCAGGGGAGACAACAAGATGAAATTTGAGAGGAGTCTTTGTCACAGACATCTCCAACTCCTCCAGTTCCTAATGAACCCGAGAGCAATGAATTTTCCCTAGAACCACCTGTTAATGATATAGTGCAGGATTTGAGAAATGCAGTTTAGCTATTGACCCATATAGTTGCTAGTCAAGGTCAAAGACAGAAAGGTTCAGTTATGGGTACAAATGGTACAAATAGGGCAGCAGGTACCAGGATACATGATTTTCTTAATTTGTACCCTCCAAACTTCACTGGGTCAAATCCTAATGAAGACCCCAAGGACTTTATTGATCAGTTTCAGCGTACGTTAGATGTTATGCATGTGAGTGGTACAAAAGTAGTCGAGTTAGCGAGTATAGGCTGAAAGGTGTTGCTATATTATGGTATGAAGCTTGGAAATAATCTAAGGGTATAGCTGCACCTCCAACCACCTAGAAAGAATTCAAAGAGGCATTTCTTGATCATTATTTGCCACTAGAGGTCCGAGAGGCCCGTGCAGATCAGTTCCTGAATCTTCAGCAAGGAAATATGAGTGTGAGGGAGTATAGCCTTCAATTTAATTCCCTGGCATCGTATGCTCCTAATGTAGTTGCTACAATAGCAAATAGGGTCCATCGATATGTAGATAGGTTGGGTACATATCTGGTTAGAGACTGCACTATTGCTTCCCTAAACAAAGATATGGACATAGCAAGAATGGAGGCATTTGCATAGAAATTGGAGGACTAGAAACAGAGGAGAAGGGCACAAGAGTTAGAAAGGGGGCAGGCCAAAAGAACCATATCTACAAGGCATTTTACACCACCCCAAAGTGATTTTAGGCCTAGATTTTCTAATAGACCATCTAGTCCATCCTCCTCCTACTCTACAGCCAGTGCTCCAGCACAACTTCAAGGGCCTCGAAGTAATCAATTTGGTCAGAGAGGTGAAGAACAAGGTGCCTGAGCAATAGGTTATTCGACAGGCCAATCAATGACTCCTAGTTAGCCTTGTAAATAGTGTGGAAGAAGTCATCTGGGTATATATCGCGTTGGGACAAATGTTTGCTATTTGTGTGGTATACCAGGGTACATGATAAGGGATTGCCTAAGAAGACATATGGGTGGTATGGTACGATCTACTGGGTCAGCTGTTGCATCATCAACATTAGTTTCTCCAGCAAGTAGGGTCCAACAGGCACCTATGGGTCGTGGTAGAGGTGTTAGAGGGACAACTAGCTCTATTGGGGTCTGGAATCGCACTTATGTATTGGGGAGTCGATAGAATTTGGGAGCTTCACCTGATGTGGTCATAGGTACATTGTTCATCTTTTCACATAATGTATATGCATTAATTGACCCTGATTCTACACTATCATACATCACTCCACTAGTTGCTGGAAAGCTTAAGAGAATTCCCAAATTATTGAACAAACCATTTGAAGTGTCTACACCAACTAGTGAGTCTATTATGGACATAAGGGTTTATTATGACTATGTAGTAACTATTTATGACCGTGACAGATTGGCTGACCTTATTGAGTTAGAAATGGTAGAGATTGATGTGATAATGGGCATAGATTGGTTAGCTTCTAGTTATGCCACTGTGGATTGCCGAACTAAGAGAGTGTATTTCCACTTTCCAAATAAGGCAGTTCTTGAATGGAAAGGTAATGTTTGGGCACCAAAAGGTAAGTTTATCTCTTACATTAAGGCCAGAAAGATGATATCCAAGGGGTATATATGTCATTTAGTTAGAGTAAAGATATAGACACAGAATAACCAACTCTTCAGTCAGTTCCAGTAGTAAATGAATTTGTTGATGTGTTCCCCGAAGAACTCCCAGGCTTACCTCCTGAACAATAAATAGATTTTGGTATTGACTTACTTCCAGGCACTCAACCTATTTCTATACCTCCATATAGAATGGCCCCAGCAGAATTACGTGAATTAAAAGAGCAGTTAAAAGACTTTCTCAAGGAATGGAGAAGAAGTTGATTGGTTTGGGAGTGTAGAGTAGCGGGGATGTGAACATGTGGGATATGATTGCTAGTTGCATTAAAAAAGCAGCTACAGAGGTACTAGGGATATCGAGAGAGATCCTTGGCGGGCATCACAGAGATTGGTGAGGGAATGGAGAAGTTTAAGACAAAGTGGAAGCAAAGAAGGTTGTCTACACGAAGTGGTTAGAGTGTGTGGATGAGGATGAGAAGCGGATACTTAGGGATATATATAGGACAATGAAGACAGAAGCAAAATCAACTGTCACGAGTGCTAAGATGGCAACTTTTGAACGTTTATATGTCGATCTAGGGAAGAAGGTGGGGATAAAAGATTGTATAGGCTCACAAAAGTGAGAGAGAGAAAAGCTCGTGACTAAGATGATGTGAAGTGCATCAAGGATGAGGAAAGCAAGGTGTTGATGGATGAGACTTCCATTACACAAAGGTGACATGCATACTTTCACAAGCTTTTGAATGAAAACAGGAACTGAAACATTGTGTTGGGTGATTTGGGGCACATCGGAAGTCTTTGGAATTTTGGATACTGCATGAGTTTTAGGGTTAAGGAGGTTAGTCATACTATTAGTAGGATAAACAAGGGAAGAGCCATTGAACCCAATGCGATTCTGGTGGAATCTTGAAAGAGCACTGACAAGTTGAGCGGTTGGTTAGGTTGTTTAATGCTATTCTTAAGATAGCTAAATGCCCGACGAATAGAGATAGAGTACAATGGTTCCATTGTACAAGAATAAGGCTAATATTCAAAATTGTAACAATTACGGTGGCATCAAATTGCTAAGCCACACTATTAAGGTCTAGGCAATAGTGGTAGAGATAAGGGCAAGGAGAGGGGTATTTATTTCAGCAAATCAATTTGAATTCATGTCGCAGTGATCGTCTACTAAAGCATTCCATCTTGTCCAGAGACTAATGGAGAAATATAAGGAAAGAAAGAGCGACCTTCATATGGTGTTCATTGATCTTGAGAAAGCTTTAGACAAAGTATCGAGAGATGTCCTCTGAAGGTGTCTACCGGCTAAAGTTGTCCTAGTGGTGCATATTAGGGCGATAAGGACATGTATGACAGATCCAAAACTCGAGTTAGAACGGTGGGAGGAGACTCAGAGCATTTTCCTATGAAGATGAGGCTACATCAGGGATCTGTGTTGAGCCCTTTTCTATTTGTCTTGATGATGGATAAGCTAATGTGGTCTTAAGAGGAGGTTTCATGATATATGTTATTCGCGGATGACATTGTATTGATTGATGAGACAGGGGACAGAGTTAGTGATAAGTTGGAGATTTGGAGACAAACTCTAGAGTCTAAAGGGTTAAAATCAAGAAGGACCAAACTAAAATATTTGGAGTGCAAATATAGTGTTGTGTTGGATGAAGCAGCCACGGAAGTGAGGCTTGCCACTTAGTGTATTCCCAAGACAGAGGTTTAAATATCTTGGGTCTGAGGGAACATTGTCGATGATGTCACACATCACATTGAGACAACATGAATGAAATAGACACTTGCCTTTGAAGACTGTCCTTGTTGTATGAGATGGAGTGTTTGGCCAGCGACGAACTCACATGCTTAGAAGATGAATGTTATAAGATGAGGATGTTGAGATGGATGTGTAGGCATACTACGAGTCACAAGATTAGAAATGAAGTTATTTGGAAAAAGGTGGGAGTAGCCTTTGTGGAAAACAAGATAAGGGAAGTTTGACTTAGATGGTTTGGACACAAGCAGAGGAGGTGAGTCGACGCTCCAGTAAAGAGGTTCGGGAGGTTGAATTTAGGGGGTACACAGAGGGGTAGAGATAGGCCAAAAAAGTGTTAGGGAAAGGTTATTAGAGAAGAGATAGAGCAGCTTCACATTACTGAGGACATTATTTTAGATAGGAAGGTGTACAGGTCACATATTAAGGTAGAAGGCTAGTTGGGGTAGAACATTGTCTTGTCTTATGACGGTTTGGGTCTGTCATAGGACAAGTCGTGCCATTATTGTTATGTTATTGCTTTTCAATAATACATTATTTTGCTGCTGTTATTGTTTTTTCTTGTAGAATTTACATTGCTCTTGTTAGTTGCTATGCTTTATTATTGTTTTTTCCTTCTTTTACCCAAGTTGACACATCTAAGCCGAGAGTCTTTCAGAAACAATCACTCTACCATCATGAGGTAGTAGTAAGGTTGGGATACACTCTACCCTCTTCAAACCCCACGTTGTGGGCCACTATAAATAAGATCATAAACAAAGCAATTCCCAGTTTCTAAATTGAACAAAGAAGTGGATTGGACACAATTTTAGGACGGATTTGCTCCTGAACACTGCCTATGGTATAAAACACAGGCAGCTAATTTTTATCTTTGACAAAGAGACAGACACTCAAGCTACTCACCATTAATGATATTATAAATCAAATAGTTCTTTATATTGTGGGGGCCTCTTAATGAAATGGATTGGGAGACATAACAATGAAAAGTAAGCTTTATGAAGACAGGTCATATGATCCTGCTTTAATTTGTTTGTTAAACTATAATTTCCCATTTCAAGATGGAAAACGAGAGGAGAATTTTATTCTGGAATGATGACTGGCTTGGTCCTGGAGGACTGAAAGACCTTTTCGCTGATTTATTTATCTCACCTAATGCCGCTATAGAAGAATCGTGGAGCTCCAAAGGCTGGAACTTACCTTTCGGAAGGATTCTTAATGACTGGGAAGATACTAGAGCCACTGAATTCCCAAGAATGCTATAAGTCTTTACAGTATTAAATGGAAAGGAAGCAGCAAGTCAGAATTCAGTCAGAGCAACATACTACTATCTGTCATCTACAGGGAAATCCAGCACCTCCTTGCCCAGGAAACAGATTTGGAAGATCAAAGTACCATCCCAAAGTTGTCTGTTTTTCATGGCTAGTTACAAGAAAAGCTTGCCCCACAGAAAATTCTCCAGAGAAGGAGTTTTCAACTCAGTCCTATATGCTTTCTATACCAGCAGAAAGCTGAAAACAATGACCATTTATTTCTACAGTGTTATTACCAGCCACTGGCAACTTTTTCATAGCATTAAGCTGAAACTACTTGGTGATGCCTATGGACATTTTTGGCCTAATATGCCGCTGGAAGAGTATTAGGGGAAGAACATGTCACAAGGAATGCGTCACATTGTTCCAGCATGCATATGGTGGACTATTTGGAAGGAGAGGAAAGCCAGTTGTCTTGAAGGCAATAGCAGCCCAACTCAAAAAAATCAAAAGAGGAACAAAATCATAGTCACACACTGTTGCTTATGTGGCGAGGCAGTGGAGACGGTGGGACATTTGTTTTTGCATTGCAGAATCACCGACCAGCTACGGAAGATTTTCATCAATCTCAGAGGCATACAATGGACAATGCCTAGTAAGATTGTTGACACTCTGTCTAGTTGGGAAGAAGCTGGGAAGGGAGCTAAAA
>JAOTQJ010168427.1:0-68066 GCA_025642045.1 Solanum sejunctum | reverse complement strand
TTATGTTTTTAAACATAGGGGTTAGGCTGCGTACATCCGACCCCCCCTCACCCCGCAATGAGCGGGAGCCTTTTGAGTCACTGGGGTATGTTGTTGTTGTTGTTGTAATTTTTTTAGAGTAGGATTAGAGTGATAGGGGTTGGGAATTAACAATCTAGATTTGATTTAATTTTTTTTTAGCTTTAAGAGAATAAAATGGGTTAGAACCATTTTTACCCAAATCACAAATCTGAAAATATTCATCTTCCGAATAAGCATAGCCATACGACACTCTTTCTTAACCAAGTTAGAAATTTCTAAAATAAATTTGTGCATTCTTGCATAGGGTTAGCCACTAGCATAGGAGCATATTTTGAGAGCTTTGTAAATTTGATGGCATATTACCTCAATGTCATACCACTTGCTTGAGATTGATAAATTATGTCAGTTTGGCCTCCTTAAGTTCAAGGGGAAAGAACCAATCCAAAAACACAAACTTGAATTCTTCCCAACCAACCATATCATCACTTGCCTCCCCACCAACTATTGTTTGTACCACACTTGTGCGACATCCTTCACTAATAAGCAGTTAACTTAACTATCTCCTCCGAAATTACCCCATAACAGTCAACACCTTCGAGAGTTCATCAATGAAGTCTTAGGTATTCTCGTCAGCTTTTCACCGGTAGAACTTTAGAGGATTCATCCACTTAAAGACTCTTACTCTGGCAGCCAAAGTGGGAGCATGAAAAGGAGGAGGAATGGACTATCTATCCTGGTTGGTCACCACTTGACCTTGCAAGGTAAGGTAGCCCAAAATTCAGCCTGAGTAACTGGCTCCACCATAGGCTCTTAATGGATTTGGTCCTCATTAATCGAGGCCTGCCTCAATAGAATGGATCTTCTTGGAGGCATCTTTAGTAAGGCATCAAGGACATCATTAAAGTTAAGAAGCCTTAGGACATGTTTCATAGCATGAAATAAGAAATAAAGAAGTGAGACATTTCGTAAAACGCCATTATAGCCTCCTACTCATAAATGTGGTGCACTTCACACCCACAAATTGGACGCTACTTGATACGGCATGTTGGATTACAAGGAAAACATTAAAACCTTAGTTCTTTGATACCAAGTTTGTCACGACCCGAGCCTAGGGTTTAAGAGTAACATGGCGAATGAAAACCCAAAAGTCTCCAAATAAGACTCATATCATCCATATACATACCATCAGTATAGAAGCGCATGACAATACTAACTATAATCATTAAGTGATATAAGGGGTAGAGATAGATAACTCAAGATATAGGATAAGGGATATGGGACTCATTTGCACATAATTCAACATATAAGTCTAAGGGACTGGAATTGGGGACTCAAGCAATCGAGATATCATTGGAAATAAGGGATTCACATGGTCACATAGCATATAGCACATAATAACTAAGGGTATGGTAAGTATGACTCATGCTATGGGGATAGAAGGGACTTAGGACTTCTAACATTTTCTGCATCTCTTAAAAATCATATCATCATAGCAAAACACATAATATAGCATCCCAAGCATAAACATTACATATATGTATGAATGATTTCATGATGTCCAACAATACCTTTAGTACATAGAATAGGATAGGGGTCAAGACATATTCCAGGCTAACCCTCAAAATAAAGACATAAGTAAATATAACATAAGAGGTAGATAGAATGTGGTCTTGCCCTTGGAGTAAAGGACTCACTACTAGCAATGTCACATCCGATCTAATCATTAACGGATGAATGAAGATAGTATCTAATCCCTATATGCTTAGATCATGTAGGCAAAAAGTATGTGTTATTACATTAAAATATACTAAGTATGCGGGCATGCAACGCATATGAATATAAGAACTTGTAAATCAGTATTAGATAACAAGGGCGCATATATAGAAAGAAGCATACAAGAAAGAATGTGATAATAATATGCCTTAAATTCCATGAAGCATAAATGCCATAATACTCAATCATATGGGGATGTGACCACAACCAACATCTAGACCATGTGAGCTATTACATAGAATTTTGATATCTTCCCTACACTAGAGGAAAGGGTGACCTACTTGCCAAAGGTAGACCATACTCCACCTTATAGGTCTGTCCCATTTTGAAGAAGTAACCTTAACTGACGGACCTGGCCTATTTCATAAAGTACTTTTCATAAAAAAAAAATCATCCACAATTGTCACAACCCAAGCTAAAGATGTAGACAAGACACCGAGAATGGAGAACCCGAAGATACCCCAAACAAGCCTCTTAGCATATCAATCGCACATCCTTGATTGTGGAAGAACAATAACAATAATAAAGAGATATAAATAAGAGAAATGGAACTTAGGGAAGTCTTTGAAATTCATAAAAGCATAAGAGGGTCAACCACATAGCATAAGTTCATCAATCGTTCTAATAATACCTCTATCATAGATTTGGTGGGGGAAAAGATACTTTCCAGGGTCACCCTCATAGTATCAAGTGTTCAACATAAGAGACATCAATAATAAGAGTATCATAGATAGTGTACCCAAACTTGAGGACTCACCAAACCTTATCTCTTTAAACGCCGAAACTAGCCACGTGGAGGATGATCGAGACATGCTCTGATTCCTACATGGTAAGATCATGTAGGCATAGCTTTTGCATTAGTACATATGAATATACTAAGTATAAAGGATTCAATGCAATAATACATAAGCCAACTTAGTCAAAATGCATAATCATAAGCAATGAATAAGTATAATATCAATATGGAAGGCATAATCAATGCTTGAAGTAAAACATACTTATAAATCATATAACTTGTATAGAACATAATACGTATGTGATAGGAGACCATAATTATGGACTAAGCAACTATTAATTGTAATTGAAGGCATGTCACCCCCTTGAAAAAGTAATTGAGATATCAAGCCCTCAGCATTGTAGTATGGGCATGTCATACCCCAACAAGGTGGTTGAGGTATCTACCCCTCAAGACGCTAGTATGGGCATGTCAGCGCCCAATAAGGTAGTCGAGGTATCTATCCCTCAACATAGTAGTTTGGGAATGTCACCTCCCAACATGGTTGTCAAGGTATCTACCCCTAAACATAGTAGTATGGGTATGTCACCCCCAATAAGATGGTCGAGGTATGTCACCCCCTCAACAAGGTGATTGGGAATGTCACCCCCCTAGCAAGGTGTGGTCAACTTATAACACTAAAGATACTTCTCATGAATTCAATGTATGCATGCAATCCCTTAGTTATCATAAAGTCACTTCACTTGTAAATCATGTAATAGACCATTAATAACTTGAGAATCCTTGTCAACATATTTTATGAAATACTTGGTGAGTGTGTAATGGTAGATCAAAATTATGCAATTCAAGAGTTAAATAATATGAGAAAACTCAAAGGTATCAACCCACCACCACATAGTAAAACCCTTATGTAAAATACTGTCACGGCCCAAGCCTAGGGCCTAGACATGACACGACGAATGAGAACCCAAAAGGACCCCAAACAAGTCTCTTAGCATATCATTTACACATTCTTGGTCGCGGAAGAAATTAACAATAGTAAGAGAATGTAAATAAGGATAAAGAGACTAAAGAAAATCTTTAATAGCATAAATCATCAAAAGAGTCAAAGCTCAGAGCATAATTACATAACTTTTCCAACAATACCTCTAACATAGATTGGGTGGGGGGCCAAGACAACTTTTCGGGCTCACCCTTTAGTATCAAGTTAACATAAGTGATAACAAAAGTAGGAGTGCAAAGCTAGTGTCCCCGAGCTTGAGGACTCACCAATAGATATTCTTCAAGTTGACCAACTATCCACAGTGAGGATGATCGTGAGGGGCTCCGATTCTTACATGGTAACATCATGTAAGCATAGAGTATGCAGTAGTATGTTTCAATTTATTAAGTATGTAGGATGTAATGCAGCAAGAGATAGGAAACATAGTTAAAATGCATAAACATAGGCAATTGAAAGCATAATAACAACATGGTATGCATGATCAATGTTTGTAGTAAAACATGTTTGTATCGAATATATTACATGTGTAGGAATAGACCATCATCATTGACCAAGCATCTAATACTTGGAATCTAAATTCCATAACCCCCTTGGAAGGCCATTGAAGTATTTTCCACTCAATTGGTAGTACGGGCCTATAACCCCCCAACAAGGTGGTCAATTAATATACTCCTCAACAAGGTAATACGAGCCTAGCACCCCCGACAAGGTGGTCAAGCTATATACCCGTCAACAAGGTCATATGAGACTAGAATCCATTGATAAGGTGGTCAAGGTATATACTCCTCAACAAGGTAGTAGGTGCCTAGCACCCCCCACCCCTCGACAAGGTGATTGAGGCATAGCACCGCGTCAACTAGGTGTTGTCAACTTGCAATACTATAGATACTTTTCATGAAATTAACAAATTCATACCTTTATTTCATTATCATAAAGTCACTTGACTTATAGGTCATGCAATAGGTCATCAATAACTCAAGAACCTTTAACAGGATATTTTATCAAACACTTGATTGGTGTGTAATACTAATTCAAAATCATGTAATTCAAGAATGAAATCATGTGAGAAAACTTAATGTAAATCAACCCAAGAACACTTGGTAAACCCCTCATGCAATATACATTGAAAACTTCATAAAATCTCAAATTAGATCTTAGATTCATAGCTCAAAACATGCTTAAACTATCACATTTTTATGAAACCCTAACATAGTTCATAATCAATTCATAATGAGAATTACCTATAGGTAAATCAACTTGAAATCATGCAATTTACTTAAAAAGGAAGGTTAGACACTATGTTTGAAAGAACCCAATGGTTGAAACCCACATACCTCAACTTTGGAGATTTCCTTGATGAACATTTAAATGAAAACTTGAAGCTTGAATGAATTCCTTAAGATTCGGAAGTGAATTTAGGACACTTGAATTGGGTGAAATATTTGGCGAAGTGTTTGAGAGGGTTTCTGGGAATGTCTTCGATGATATGGGGTTGAAAATGACTAAGTTTAAGAGTTTTTATGCAAAGGAAGGCTTAAGCCCAAGGCCTCCAAGCCTTGGACAGATGTAAGAGAAACTGGCAGAATAATATATTGGTCCGCGCCCTATCCATCTCGTGCCAGGGGCGCAGATCCATTCTATTTTTCATAATTTTTGAAAAATAAAATTTTGATATGGTTGCTCTAAAATTGGAGTTAGACCCGTTTGCCACTCAATTTTTTCCCCCGATCATGAATATGAAGTCGGAATTTTTTGATATCATGCACGAATTTTGAGATATATAAAAATTATGATTTTAGGCATTTTGGGGGTTCTTTTTGGGTGTTTCAATATCTCCCCCTTGGGAACATTCATCTCCGAATGTCAAAGAAACTTATATAAGAACAGTAATCATGAGGAAATCAGCCCCAACAAGAATGCAATAATGCACTTAAACACCATTTTCAAAAATCTCAACATTAAGTGTCAAAATCACCATGAACTTGTCAACACAAATATGAATACGTGCAAATGACATAAGGGTTAATACATAAGACTTGAAATAACATATGGGACTTAGAATAGTACCTTAGGCTTGAGTATAATGGAAAATATAGGGATATCACTTTTGCATATCCGCCTTGGCTTCCTATGTGGCACTTTGATCTAGTTAGTTCCTCTAAAGAACCTTGACGGAAGCAATATCCTTGTTACTCAACCTCTTCACTTGTCTATCCAAAATTCCTATTGGGACTTCTTCATAAGTCAAATTATCTTCAACAACACCCACAACATCAAAAGGCATAATAGCACTTAGGTCACCCACATACTTCCTCAACATAGACATATGGAAGACTGGATGAAGTATATTCATATCATTGGGCAACTCCAACTCATAGGTCACCTTACTGATTCTCCTCAACAATCTATAATGACCCACAAATCTTGTATTCAATTTACTCCTCTAACGAAAATGAACCACACCCTTCATAGGTGAGACTTTCAAATAGACCCAATCACCAATCTTAAATTTAAGATCCCTTCTCCTCACATCAGCATAGGATTTTTGATTACTTTGAGCTTTTTTCAATGTTTCCCTTATCAACCTATTCCATGGCCTCCGTGACCAGATCCGGACCCAACAAAGCCATTTCCCCTACCTCAAACCATCCAATCAAGGACTTACAATATCTACCATAGAGAGACTCAAAAGGAGCCATACTAATGCTAGAATGATAGCTATTGTTATATGCAAACTCAATAAGTGGAAGATGATCATCCCAACTACCTTTAAACTCCAAAACACATACTCTGAGCATATCCTCAAGAGTTTGGATAGTTAATTTCATGTACCTTAAGTTGTCTAGAGGCATAAGCTATCACCTTACCATTTTGCATTAAAACATAACCCAAACTAATTCGTGAGGCATCATAATACACAATAAACCCTTCCAACCCTTCCGGTAGAGATAAGATAGGAGTGGAGATAAGATTATCTTTCAAGCTTTGGAAACTCTATTCACACTCATCAATCCACACAAACTTTGCCTTCTTTTGGGTAAACTTAGACATGGGAGAAGCAATAGAAGAGAACCCATTAACAAACCTTATATAATAACCTGCTAAGCCCAAAAATCTCCTAATGTCTAATGGAGTCAAAGGTCTAGGCCAATCTCTAATCACTTCCATCTTTTTTGGGATCCACCTTAATACCATCCCCCGACACCACATGACCTAGAAAGGCAATCTCTTTCAACAAAAATTCACATTTCTCATATTTGGCATACAATTTCTCCTCCCTCAAGATTTGTAATACTACCCTCACATGATCCACATGCTCCTCCTTTCTATAAGAATAGTTATGGATATCATCAATGTAAACCACCACAAACAAATCAAGGTAGGGTTTCAAGACCCTATTCATAAGATCCATGAAGATAGTTGGTTCATAGGTCAACCCAAAAAATATAACCACAAATTCATAGTGTCCATATCTAGTCTGGAAGAACATTTTAGGAATATCACATTCCCTCAATTTCACTTGGTGATACCCGTACTGAAGATTGATCTTATATTAGTGACTAGACCCTTGAAGTTGGTCAAAAAGATCATCAATCCTTGGTAAGGGTTACTTATTCTTGATGGTAACTCTATTAAGTTGCTGGTAGTCAATACACATTCTAAGAGAACCATGCTTCTTCTTTACAAACCACACCGGTGCACCCCAAGGTGATTTAGCTAGGCCTAATAAAACCTTTCTCTAACAAACCCCTCAATTGCCCATTCAACTCCTTCAACTCTGCCGAGCCCTTACGATAAGGGGGAATAGAATAGGGTTGAGTATTGGGAAGGAGGTCTATACAAAAATCTATTTCTTTCTTGGGAGGAACACCGGGAAGCGTACTAGGAAAGACATCAAGGAATTTATTAACAATCAGAACTGACTCTACAGGGAGGACTTTAGACTCAACATCCATAACCCTCAGAACACAATAGAGACACCCCTTAGAAATCAACTTTTGGTCTTTAACGCAAGAGATAAACATACCCTTGACCATAACATTATGACTCTACCACTCAAGAACGAGTTCATTAAGGAATTGAAACTTGATCCTACAGGTTCTACAATCAGTAGAGGCATAATTTATATGCAGCCAATACATCCCAAGAATGATATCAAAATGCACTATATCCAACTTAACAAAATCACAAGGCAATATATTTATGGAAAATGAGAACGAGACAATTTTAGTAGACCTTCCTAGTAACAATGGATGTACCAACGGGGGTAGACACTTTATATTACTTATACAATAATTCGAGTTCAACATTAAAATTTTTGGGAATAAAAGGACTAACAAAAGAGAGAGTGGGACCTAGGTCTGTCAATGCATACACATCAAAATTAATGACTGTTAACATACCAATAATGACACCGGACACCTTATCTACCCCTTTCCTCCCTTGAAGAGCATAGAACCAATTGTACCTTGGCGCACCACCGTGTTGACATCCTCTTCCCCTACGAACTATATTTTCACTTTCTGGACAAACATCTCTACCCTTGTTTTTATTACGAGGACAATCACCCTTCTTGTGACCCACTTCTTCACACTATAGCAAGCACTGGTGTTCCTCAAACATGGGTCATCATGGCCTCTACCACATCTTAGGGACATCGTAAGAGGCACCACACCACCACAACCTTGGCCCCTTGGGTTATCAATAGCGAACCTCCAATTAGGAGCATTGCAGGACCCTTGGCCTTGTTATAATTGACCACCATTTAGACCTAGGTACCTATCTTCAAAACGGACCCTCTTGTCCTCATTACCTCTTCTCTTTCTCAACTTTCCCCTTCTCTAAACGTTCGGCTTATGTAAAGAGGAAGGACAAGTCCATATCACCTATCAACATGGTGGCATGACATTCTTCATTTACCAAGTCAGACACACTCATCACAAACTTGTTCATTCTAGACCTTTGCTCGGCCACTAATTGTTGAGCATATTTAGAGAGTTGGTTGAACTTGAGGGCATACTCACTCACACTCATGGACCATTACTTTAAATTCATGAACTTCATCATTTTGGCCTCCCTTAGCTCAAATAGGAAGAACCGATTGAGAAAGGCTGCCTTAAACTCCTCCCAAAGGATCACATTGTCATTTCCCTTCTCCTGCTTTTATTGGGTAAACCATATTTGGGCCACCCCTTTGAGTTGGTAAGCCACCAACTCTGCCTTCTCCTTCGATCTAACCCCCATAATGGAAAGCACTTTCTACACCTCATTAATAAATTCTTGAGGGTCCTCATCCACTTTATACCCATGAAACTCTGGTGCGTTCATCCTCATGAAGTCCCTTACCCTAGAAGCTGGAGTAGGAGCATGAGAGGCTTGCGCCCTTTGGTTGATTTGATTACTCATAATTTGTGCTAACATGGCAATAGCATCCTGAAACTCTTCATAAGTTGGTTGTTGTTCGGGTGTAGGAGCTCTTCTTCATGTTGGGATAGGTAGATCTAGTGTAACAAAGAAAATTCATTAGAGGGAAAACCTTACCTTAACTTCTATAGCACAACATAGATCATGAAGAAGGGAAACATTTCCAAAAATGCCTCATAGCCTTTTACTCATAGTTGTGGTGCACTTCACAACTATAAATAATACTCTAATCGATGCAGTGTGTTGGATGTCGAGGACCATTAACAATCGAGTGCTCTAATACCAAGTTTATCCCGACACAAGCCTAGGGCCTAGATGTGACATGGCGAATGGGATCCCAAAGGGACTCAAAACAAGCCTCTAGCATATCATTTACACATCCTTGGTTGCAGAAGCAGTTAACAACAATAACTGAATTTAAATAAGCATAAAGGGAGTAAGGGAAGTCTAGCATAGAATAAATCATGAAAAGAGTCAAAGCTCAAAGCATAACTACATAACTTATCTAACAACACCTCCAATACAGATTGGAGGGGGAGACAACTTTCCAGGCTCACCCTTAGTATCAAGTTCAACATAAGAATAACAAAAGTAAAAGTGCAAAGTTAGTGTACCCAAACTTGAGGACTCACAAATAGCTATCCTTCAAGATGACTAACTAGCCATGGGGAGGATGATTGTGAGGGGCTCTGGTTCCTACACAGTAACATCATATAGCCATACGGTATATGTTAGTGTGTTTAAGTGTATTAAGTATGTAAGATACAACGCAACAAGAGATAGATAACATAGTCAAAATGCATAATCATAGGCAATTGATCGCATAATAATAACATGGCATACATAATTAATGCTTGTAGTAAAACATGCTTGTACAAAATATATTACATATATAGGAAGAGACCATTATCATAGATTAAGAATCTAATACTTGGAATACAAGGCCTAGCACCACCTTGGAAGGTGATTGGGGTTTCTACCCCTTAATTTGTAGTATGGGCCTAGCACCCCCCGACAAGCTGGTCAAGGTATATCCCCTCAATAAGGTAGTATGGGCCCAGCACCACCCAACAAGATGGTCAAGGTAAATACCCAATCATGGCCCAAGTCTAGTGCCTAGATGTAACACAATGCATGGGGAACCAAAAGGGACCCCAAGCAAGCTTCTTAGCACATCATTACACATCCTTAGTCATAGAAACAATAAAATGACAACAATAGATAGTATATATAGGGATAATTGGGGCTAAGGGACATCTTTTTAGCATAAACATTAAGAATCAAGAGAGAGGCAAAGCTCATATCATAATACATAACATGTGCAACAACACCTCTAAAACTAAGATACTTATTGGGGGCCGAGATAAGCAATTGGGCTCACTTTTATATTCAATGCATATATAATAGAAGGTAGTTTTAGTACATGGTAATATCATGTAGGCATAGAGTACATGTTAGTACATTTGAATGTACTAAGTTTGTAGGAGGCAATGAAAAAATAGGTAGAAAACATAGGCAAAATGCAATATCATAAGCAATAGATAGCATAGTAACAATATGACCCAAGGGGAGGATGATCGTGAGGGGCTCAGGTTCCTACACGGTAACATCATGTAGGCATAGAGTAATAGTAACAAAGTACATATGTAGCAAGTGACCATCATTATAAAATATCCAAGGCCTACCACCCCCTTGGAGAGGCGAATGAGGTACTAACCCCTCAATATGGTTAATGAGGTACAAACACCTCAATATGATCATATGGGCCTATTACCTCTGTACTAGGCAACCAAGGTACAAACCCCTCAATATGGTTAATGAGGTACAAACCCCACAATATAGTTATACGGGCCTAGTACCCCATAAGGTACAAACCCCTAGATATGTTTACTCGACCTACAACCCCCCAAGCTAGGCTTGGTCAACTCAAAACACTATGAAAGTTCATTATGAAATTAACATATATACAACATACTTTCATCATCATAAAGTCATGTATCTCATATGCCAAGCATTAGGCCTTCAACAACTCAAGAATCATAATATAAATATTTTATCAAACACTTGATGGGTGTCCAATGCTAGTGTAAAACCATGCAACTAAAGAGTGAAATCATGCAAGAAATCTTGAAGTAAATCATCCCATCAATACTTGGTAACACCTCATCATACAATATACATCAAAACCCTTGATCAAATCTCAAGTTAGATCCAAGATTCATAGCTCAAAACATGTTAAAATAGTCATACTTTCACAAAACTCCAATAGAGTTTATAGTCAAATTTATAATAATAGACCCATTTGTAAAATCAATTAAAAATCATGTAAATTAGATGAAATGGAAGCTTGGTCATCACTGGTAAAAGTACCCAATGGTTGAAACCAATATAACTTAACTTTGGAGAATCCTTGAAGAAGATTGGAAATAGAGACTTAAAGCTTGAATGAGAACCTTAAGATCTGAATGAGTTTTGGGACTTGAAATTTGAAAAGAAATATTTGTCTAAGTGTTTGAATAAGTATTAGTGAATATTTTGTATGTATGAGGCTTACATATAGCTAAGTGTAGCTATTTTCATGCATGAGAGGACTTGGGACCAAGACCTAAAAGTCTTGGACAGAGATAGAAAAATTGGGCAAAGCACGCCCTTGGCGCGTCATACCAAGGGCGCGGATGCACACTGGAAATTGTATTTTTCCGATTTGCAAATTTTGCTATGGTTGCTGTTAAATCAGGGTTAGACCCATTTCCTGCTCAATTTTAACCCCATCAACAAGAATATGAAGTAAAACTTTTGATATCACGCACAAATGTTGAGATATATGGAAAGTACGATTCCAGGCACTTTTGAGGCATATTTTCGGGTACTTTTTTAGGTCATTTCAATATCTCCCCCTTGGGAATACTCAATCCCTAATGTCAAAGAAATGTATATGAAAGACATAAAACATGACAATTTCAAACAACATAAGGATGCAATAATGCACTTAAACATCATTTCAAAAATCTTAACATAAGTGTAAAATCATCATTAACTTGTCAATTTAAACATGAACATATGCTAATATCATGGGCTGAACTTAGACTTCAAATTACATAGCGGACCTAGAGTCAGTACCATAGGATTTAATAGATTAGAATAGATAAGGATATCACTTTTGCATGTCCGCTTCGGCCTCCTATATAGCATTTTTAACTTGTTGATTCTTCCAAAGGACCTTAACGGAAGTCACATCCTTGTTCCTCAACCTCTTCACTTGTCTACCCGAAATCTTAACCATAACCTATTCATAAGTCTACTTATCTTCAACAACAACCACAACATCAAGAGGCACAATATTACGATCACCCATATATTTCCCCAACATAGACACATGGAAGACCGGATGAACCAATTCCATTTCAATAGGTAAATCCAACCCATAGGCTACCTTACCAATCTCCTCATCACCCTATAAGGACCCCCAAATCTTGGACTTAGTTTATCCTTCTTACCAAAATAAATCACACCTTTCATGGAAATAAACCCAATCACAAACATTGAATTCAACATCCCTTCTCCTCTTATAGGCATAGGACATTTGATGACTTTGTGCAAATCTTTAACCTTTATCTAATCATCCTAACCTTCTCAAGATCCTTCATAATCAGATGTGGTCCCAAAATAGCCACCTCTCTGACCTCAAATCATCCAATGGTGATCTACAACGTCTACCATTAAGAGCCTCAAAAGGAGCCATACCGATGCTAGAATGATAACTATTATTATAGGAAAACTCAATTAATGGAAGATAATCTTCCCAACTACCCATAAGCTCTGATACACAAGCCTTAAGCATTCCCTCATTTGTTTGGATAGCTCTTTTGGCTTGGCCATCTATTTGAGGGTGAAAGGCCGTACTAAGTTTAACTCTTGTACCAAGACCTCTTTGAAAGGGCCTCAAAAAATGTGAAGCAAATTGAGCACCACAATTCGATATGATTAACAAAGGAACCCTATGCAACCTCACCAAGTCATGAATGTACAACCTAGCATAATCTTTAGCTATCATTTGTAGCCCTAACCGGTAGAAAATGAGTCAATTTTGTCATTCTATCAACCACAACCCAAATGGAATCAAAACCCTTTCTAGTCTTGGACAACCCAACTAGAAAATCCATATTAATCTTCTCCCACTTCCAAGTAGGAATCTCTATGTCTTGTGCTCGGTCACTAGGTCTTTGGTGCTCGAATTTGACTTGTTAATCAACCACAAAAAGTGCCCGAAAATGTGCCTTGAAATGCCCAGAATTTTAAATTTCATATATCTCAAAATTCATTCACTATTTCAAAAATCCGACTTCATATTATTGTACAGAGGTTCCAAATTAGGTAAAGAAGGGTCTAACCCCTATTTAAGAGAGAAAGATTAGCAATTATCAAATTCTAAGAAAGCAATTTCTAGAGGGTTTTTCGCGACCCCTTCACGATGCGCCCAAGTTCATTTGGGACTGTCTTTTTAAGTTCGGTCCAAGACTTCTAAGTCTTGGACCTAAGTCTTCCCAAACGTAGTTTCACCTATACTAATCCAAATTTCACCCTCATATCATCCTAAATATTTCCTAATACTCACTTAAATACTTAGTCATATTTTCACTCCCCAAACTCAAGTTCCAAACCCTCATCCCAAGCTAAGGTTCTCCTTCGAGGTTCTTCAAGCTTCAAGTCTCCATCTCCAATCTTCACCAAGTTCATCTCAAAGTTAATGTGTGTGGGTTTCTTTCATGGATTACTTCCATCCATGATACCCAAGCCTCCTTTTACTCAAACTGCATTATTTAAAATTAATTTACAAATGGGTCTTGATTATTATGAAATTCACTACACACTATGTTAAAGTTATGTAAAGATGTGATTGGTTTGCTATGTTTTAAGCTATAAATATTTAATCCAATGTAAGATTTGATAATTGATTTTGATGTATATATCTTGAGGGTGTTGTAAGGTATTGATTGATAGTCTTATAATGGATTTTCTTGCATGATCTAATCTCTACATTTCATGGTTTTAGACTAGCATTATACACCCTTTAAGTGTGTGATAAAATGTCCAACTAGGGTTTACTGTGGAATGGAAGGTCTAAATACTAAGATATGAAATGAATGATTTTATAATGATGTAAAGAGCTTATGTGTATGATATACTCTATATAAAGTGTTGCATTAGACCATGCCCAATCTAGGGGACTAAGAGCCCATATAACCGAGGTAGGAGTTGTACTCATCAACCGAGTTGGGGGTTTGTACTCATCAAACCATGTGAGGGGTTTGTACTTCGCCACCGTGAAAACTTTTTGTTATAGCTGGAAAGGGTGATAAGGTATGATTATCATCAACCATGTGAGGGGTTTGTACCACACCACCAGGGTAATAGTGTGAGATCATCATTAACTATCCAAGGGGTTTATACTTTAGAAATCTAGTTGGTCTATTCTTCACAAATGGTATCCTATATGAGCATGAGTTAAGTATAATTTATTTAAGCATTGATCATACATGCATATTGATATATTATGCCTATTGCTTAATATTACACATTCTAATTATGGTGCCTATTTATTGTTGTATTGCATCCTACATACTTAGTACATTCAAACGTACTAACGCATAATCTATGCCTACATGATGTCACAATGTAAGAACCGGTGCCCAAGTTAATCATCCTTCTCCACGATGCTAGTTAGACACTACTAAAGCTATTTAGTGAATCTTCCATTTCTACGTTGCTCCTATTATGTGTTGAGAGATTTTTCTTTATTGTCTATTTTAGCTATGAGGGTGAGCCCGGTTACTTTGTCTTGGCCCCCGCTCTTATCAAAGTATTAGAGGTGTTTATTAGGCTGTTATGTATCTATGCTAAGAGCCTTGACTATATTATTCTTGATGTTTGTGAAATGAGCTCGTCTCTTGTCTCTTGATTATGATGTTGTGCAAGCTTTTCCCGTAGTCCTGTTGGCCCTATTCTTAATTTGTATGTTGTATCTATTGCTTCCGTGACCAAGAATGTGTAATGATGTTCTAAGAGGCTTACTTGTGATCCCTTTTGGTTCCATTTATACCATGTCACATCTAGGCCCTAAGCTTGGGTCGTGACAACTTGTTGACAACTATGACAACCTAAAAAAAATTTGGCAATGTTCCTCTTCATGCCTCCCCACCAATACCCCTCTCTCAAATCTTTATACATCTTAGTAGAACAGCGACGAATAGAATAGGGAGAACCATGAGCGTCATCAAGAATTTTCTCCCTCAAGCCATCAACACAAGGTACACACGACCTACCTTGGTACATAAGGACACCATCTCCACCTTGGGAGAAAACCTCCACCTTCCTATCACTAACTAAGGCCTTCAATTTTAACAAAGAGAGATCAAGGTCTTGCTTACCTTTCACATCCTTAACTAATGAAGATTTAGAACCATCATCAACAACAACAACATCATTATCAACCTCTTCCAACCTAAGTCCCAATCCAGCCAACCGATGGACCCCTCTAGCCACCTCTTTACCACCACCATCAACATGAACTAGGCTACCCATAAATACCCTACTCAAAGCATCAACCACCACATTAGCCTTATCAGGATGATAATGCACACTCATATCATAATCCTTAAGAAGTTCTAGCCGCCTTCTTTGTCTCAAGTTGATATTTTTTTGAGTGAAAACATATTGGAGGCTCTTATGATCGGTGAACACATCAACATGCACCCCATACAAATAAGATGTCAAATCTTTAATGCAAAAACCACAGTGGCAAGTTCAAGATCATGAGTAAGATAATAATCTTCATGCACTTTGAGTTGTCTACAAGCATTGGCTATCACCTTACCATTTTGCATAAGAACATAACCCAAACCAACTCTACAAGCATCACAATACACAACAAATCCTTCTAGCTCTTTTGATAGGTGATAATATATAAGTGGACACAAGCTTATATTTCAATGTTTCGAAACACTTTTCATACTCATCAAACCACACAAATTGAAACGACCCTAAAAAGTGCCCAAAAATGTGCCTCGAAAGTTTCCAGAATCATAATTTTTGCATATCTCAAAATTCGTGCATGTTATCGAAAATCTAACTTCACATTCTTGTTTATGGGGTCAAATTGAGTGGAAAATGGGTCTAACCTCGTTTTGAAAGCAAACCATATCAAAATTTAAAAATTGCAAAAATGCAATTTGTAGAGACGATTCATGTGCTTCTGTGTATTTTTGTAGTCAGTTTTCTATCTCGGTCCATGACTTTTAGGTCTAGGGCCTAAGTGTTCCCATGTGTGAAAATATCTATACTTAGCCTTATTTCACCCTCATATTATTCAAGACATTCCCAAATACACTCTCAAACACTTAGAAAATATTTCACCTCCTAAATTCAAGTTTTAAACTCATTTGGATTCTAAGGCTCTCAATCAAAATTCAAGTCTCCATCTCCAATCTTTATCAAGTTCATCTCCAAAGTTAAGGTATGTGGGTTTTCTTCATGGGATCCTTTCACCCATGATAGCTAAGCTATCTTTTACTCAGAATTGCATGATTTAAAGTTGATTTATTCATGGGTCTTATCTATTATGAATTTCACTGCATACTATGTTGGTTTATGAAATAATGATTGTTTTAGCATGGTTTGGGTCATCTAATGAAGATCTATTGAGAGATTTGATGAAGGGTTTTGATGTATATTGGTTGAGGGTTCAACTATCTATTGATGGTTTTACATCAAATATTCTAGCATGATTTCATGCTTGATTTGCATGGTTTTACGCTAGTACTACACACCCGCCAAGTGTTTTATAAAATGTCTGGATTATGATTTCTTGAGGAATTGAAGGACCAATGCATATCTTATGCTCTAAATGACTATGTGACGATGAAATGATGATAACAAGAATGTATGTATATGATCATGAAAGGAGTGTATATATATATATATATATGACATTATATCTAAAGTGTTGGGGATGACCAAGCCATACTCGGGGGTCTCTACAAATCGCTTTTACTGTGATTTTTAAATTTTGATATGGTAGCTCTAAAATTCAGGTTAGACCTATTTTCCACTCAATTTGACCCCCTAAACAAGAATCTGAAGTTGGATTTTTTTAAATAACTAACAGATTTTGAGATATATGGAAATCATGATTTCAAGTACTTCCAAGACACATTTTAGGGCACTTTCTCGGGTCGTTACAATATCTCCCCCTTGGAAACATTCGTCCCTGAATGTAAAAGGGACATACAAGAAAAGAGTAATCATCAACAAATCAGTCCCAATAAGAATACAACAATACACTTTAAAACACCATTTTCAAAATCCCCACATAGGTGCAAAATTACCATAAATTTCCCAACTTAAACATCAATGCACATGAATGATATAGGAGTTGAAACATAGGACTTGGAATCATAGAAAGGACTTAGCATGTCATCATAAACTTGAATAGAGTGAAAGAGATATGGATATCACTTCTCCATGACCGCATTGACTTTCCGAGAAACACATACGAATAGACAACTCTTTCAAAGGGCCTTGACCAACACTATATCATTATCAACCAATCAATTACTCCACTCATCCATCCAACACCTCCACCAGAACCTCCTTCTATGAAAACTTATCATCCACCTCACCCGCGACTTCAAACAATTCTATAGCACTAGAGTCACCAGCACATCCCATCAACCTAGAAGCATGACAAATCGGATAAACCATAACCCTACCATAGGCAATTCCCAAACTTATGCAACCTTACCAGCCTCTTTCTACACTTTATAAGGACTCACAATCCTCAAATCAATTGTCAATCTTAAATAAACCTAACCCACTTGGCACCATAACCGCTATCTCCCACTCAGGAGACAACCTCCACTCTATCATTCTCTCACCCAAAACTTCCAACTCTAGTAAGACGGAAATTAAGGCCTTGCCTAATATAGTCCTCTTCTCCCAAGAAGATTTGGAACCATCAAGAAAACTATACTACCATTCTCAACATCCTTCAACTTGACTACCTTTCTAGCCGACCGATTCACTCTACTCGGTATCTCTTTACCACCATCAACAAATATGCTAGGCTACCTAGATCACTAACTACAACATTAGCCTTACCGGGAAACATATTCATAATCCTTAAAGAACTCTAACCACCTTCTTGCTAACCACAATGTACACCTATCATATTTCGCAAACTACCTCTCATCCTCTAAGACTTGCAACACTACCACCAAATGAATACACAAGCTCTAAACAAATCAACACCTCATTACTAGAGACCACCACAAACATATCAAGATAGGGTCTTAAGACACTATTCAAGAAACCCACAAACACCACTGGTGCATAAACCAACCAAATAACTCCACCAAGATTCAAAATGATCATTCCTAATTCAAAAGGACACTTAGGAATATCATCTACCCTCTTCCATACTTGGGAACGAAACCTGAACCTCAAATCAACCTCAGAGAAGCGACTAAACCATCGTAGTCTACTAAATAGATCGACCATCCTTACCCATCATATTACAATCTTATAGGTTCTACACACATTAGAAACATACTATGCAAGTAGCCCAAACTACCCCAAGTCCCTCAACACAACAAGCTCAGTTGTTATCCCACAAGAATATCTATAATATGCATGTACATAATTTCAAAGGGGCAATAGTCATTTTCCAAATCATTTTAGTGCATAATTGGGCTTAAAAGCGAAACACCATTTATAATAATTCATACTAATGTTCAAATGCAAAAATCATAATTTCATAGTCATAATACTCATGCATAGGAATAGTCCATTCATATACAAAATGGTGCAAGCACCCAAAATGTTTGAAGAGCCAAAATCAAATACATATATGTGATCATAATATTATCATAACCAACTTTTTATCAAAATCATACCATAAAATGAAATTGAAATTTCCACTAATATATTTGTTTCCAAAATAATTCGTGTACATGAATCCATATGCTATGAACAAAGAGGAATTGACATGGTTAATTAAGACTCTATTTAAAATTAATATTTATAATATGAAATTGAAGTAAAAACATAATTAATTTCATATTTAAATCTATAGTGTAATCTCTCATGCATAAATGATTTCAAAAGGGGAACATGCATACTTATAACTTCATAAACCAAAAGTAAATCCTCATATAATGGTTTAATCACAATAATATCATCAAATAAACACTACCCATGTGTCAATAGAATTGTAGTAATCATAATATTCAAATCTCCAAATTAAAATATATAAAATCCATGTAGTTTTTCTTGAAAATAAATTCCTGAAAAGGGCTTAACTTCATACTTGCATAATCATAGATAATTTCATGAATTCTTAACATACTTGATAACCTATATTCATGATGACGTCACTTGACTTGTAAAACATGTACATATCTTGAGAATTCTTAACTTGGCTTTTCATCAAATACTTGGTGGGCACATATGAGGACATGTTCAACTCATGCAAAATGCAAGACTATAGATCATGAAATAGTGAAATCAATGCATCATAAAATCATATAAATCAGCCCACCAACATTATGGTAAAACCCCATCATGAGCAACTTGTAAATCATATCAAAACTTCACAATAGTTCATAGATTTCATAGCTTGAATCATGTATAGTCTCAATAGACAAAACTCACTTCATAGTATAAGCTTAAAATAGATATTTATACATAATCAACAATATTTTGACAAAACCACACATATTTCATACTTATATTCCATAATAATAGGTACCCATAGGAAATACAACTTGAAATGATGCAATTTCATAAAATAGAAACATTGGGCTCCATGGGTGAAAGGAACCCATGAATAAAACCCACATACACATAAATACTACTAGCACCAAGGCATAACACAAGAAATAGTAACTCCCAGACATATCAAATTACCCTACTCACAACCTTCGGTAATACCCCACTAAACCCAAGAGGTTCCTAATATCGGATAAAGTCTAAGGTCTAGGCTAATATCTAATCACCTTTGTCTTACTAAGGTCCACCTTAGTACCATCACTCTGCACCTCCCATCCTACGAAGGTAACCTTTTACCACCAAAATTCCTATCTCTCCTATTTAGCACCCAACCTTCCTCCTTAAACTTGTAATATTACCCTCATATGATTCACAAGCACTACCTTATTAGGGAATAAACCACATGATCACCACCAAACCCACCATAAACCTATTAGGTAAGAACAAGAGATCTTACTCATGAGACTTGTAGGAATAATCAGTGTATTAGTCAAACCTACTACAACAAAAAATTCAGAATATAGGAAAGGAGATTCAAAGCCTCATCCACCACCAATAACAATTCTATAGACAAAATAACTTAGGTTTAACAGCTCCATCTCTCATAAGATGACAAATGCAACCCCTTAGGGGCCAATTGTACCTTAGGGCATAAAATGGACCTACCTCCCTTACTACCATTTAACAACCTCCCACTCCAAGACGGGTTCTACCTCCTTTACTATTAGGGAATCAGGGCTACCTCTATGGGTTCTACCATCCATGAAGACACAACATTCATCTAGCTATTCCATACCTGTAATGACATCCAAATCTACGATGCCAACTGCAACAAACCACAAAGCAAGACCTAATACAATGCAAACCTGGATCAACAACTATAAACCTTCTAGCAACAATATACTCAACAAAAAAATAGATACCAAAGGCCCACACAACAACCTGGGCACACAAGAAGCCCCACTAGCAACCAAAAGAATAGAGAAGAAATAGTAAAACTAGGATCCATCAACTTCAAAACCTTTAACTTACCTTCGTTGTCCTTTATCTTAAAGCAGCATGATCAACTAGAAGAACAAAGAACATTTGTTAGAGGGGAAAGCCCTATCTCGCTTTTAAAGCATGACATAGACCATGACGATGGGAAATATTTTCGAAAATATCTCATAGCCTCCTACTCATAGTTGTGGTTCACAACATAATCATGAATAAGACTTCAATCGATGCGATGTGTTGGACTTTGAGGATCTAATAACCTAGTGTTCAGATTCCATCTTTGTCATGACCCATGCTAGGGCCTGGACATGACTAGCGAATAGGGAACCCGAAGGAACTCCAAACAAGCTTCATAGCATATCACTACACATCCTTGGTCACAAAAATAGTTAAATGACATTTTAATAATGGAACTAAGGGCTAAAGAGACTAAGGGAGAACTTGTCATAACATAGAGGCATGAGAAAATAGAATCAACTCATAATATAAATATATAGCTTTGTCCAACAACACCTTTACTACATAGATACTGACGGGGGCCAAGACATACCACCGGGATTACCCTCATAGTCATAAGTATATGATAAATTAAAGAGAATCTTAATACATAATGTGAGATAATAGTCCTTGTCCCCGGAATGGAGTACTCACCAAAGGCTAACTTGAATAATCCATCTGGCCACAAAAAGAATCAATATGAGCTCTGGTCCCTACATAGTGATATCATATAGAAAAGAGTATGCATTAGTACGTTTGAATATACTAAGTATGTAGGATGCAATGCAACAAGATATAAGCATCATAATCTAAACACATAACGATAGGCAATAGGCATAATATAGCAAAATAGCATGTATGTTAAATGCATAAGTAAAACATGCTTAAGTGACTCATGCTTGCAAAGGACATATCATATGTGTGAGAATAGACCATCATATATTGGTGTGAGGTACCAACCCCTCACTTAGGTTAATGAGGTACCAACCCCTTATTTTGGTTCAATCTCACTCACTTTAGTTAATGAGGTATCAACCCCTTACTTCGGTTAATGAATACCAACCCCTCACTTTGGTTAATGAGGTACCAATGCATCACTTTCGTTTAATGAGATACCAACCCCTCACCTTGGTTAATTTCATCACTATTGCTACCTCCCATAAAATCAACTCATGAATATCATACTCTCATCATCATAAAGTTATCATGTACTTTCACTACCTCTCATCATTATACATCATATGCATACCATTGTTTCATCATTATTCCATTATCATATAATCATTATAACATTATTCAACTCATAAGACATGCATTGGACTTTGAATTCCTTAAGTAACCCTAGCTAGACATTTTATCAAACACTTGGGGTGTGTAATGGGGGTAAAAGACCATACAAAATCCATGCAAGAAAATCTTTAGTAAAACCATTAATCCGCACCTTGCAACACTGCCAAGACATTCATATCAAAACCCCTCATCAAATCCAACATTATATCAAAGATTTAGAGCTAAAACCATGCTAAAACAACCATACATTCATGAATTAAAATCACTGTGTAGTAATTTCTCAATATAAAAGACCCATATGTAAAATCAACTTTAGATCATGCAATATTAGTAAAAAGGAATCTTAGGCACCATGGGTGAAAGACTCAATAGTTCAACATCATATACCTTGACTTTGGGGAGCCCTTCAAGAAGATTGAAAATGGAGACTTGAACATCCAATGTAATCCTTAATGAAATCATTTTGGTCTTGAGCTTAGGACTTTAATTTAGGGTGAAATATGAGTCTAAGTATTTGAGAGGATATTGGGGAATATTGATGAATATATGAGGGTGAAATAAGGATAAGTATAGGTAAAAACACGTATGAGAATCTTTGGGCTCAAGACTTGAAAGTCTTGGACTAAAATCAAAAACAAAACAGGGCCAAGATAACACTGGTCCATGTTACGTAGGCGACGCGGTTGTTCACTGGAAATCTACATTTTCTGCATAAATGAGTTCTATGAAAATGGGCACACTCCCTCAGACTCATAGGTCCTTGTTTTAAGTTTATGAACTCCACCAATTTGCCTTTCCTAAGCTCAAGAGGGAAAATATAATTAAGAAAAGCTGCCTTGAACTCCTTCCAAAGCACCATATTATTGATTCCCTTCTCCTCCTTCCTTTACGTAAACCGTATTTGTGCTATCCTTTGAGTTGGTTGGCTACCAACTCCACTTTCTTCTCTGGCCTAATACCCATGAAATCCAATACCTTGTTGACCTCATCAATGAATTCTTGAGGGTCCTCATCCACCTTTGGCCCATAGATTTCTCGGGGATTCATCCTCGTGAAGTCTCTTACCCGAGATGCCTATGTAGTAGCATGAGGGGCTTGGGCCCTTTGGTTGACTTGGTTATCCAACACTTCTTCTAGCAAAGTGAGAGCATCCCAGATCTCACCATGAGTCGTTTGTTCCTGGGGAGTGTGAACTCTTCTTCCTCTTGTGTCAGGCATGATCTAGTATAGGAAAGAACAATAGTTAGGGGGGAAAACTTACTTTGAACCTATAGCACCACTTAGAACATCTAGATAGGAAACATTTCCTAAACGATCTTACTCATAGTTGTGGTGGACAACACCACCATGATCAAGACTCTAATCAACGCGGTATATTGGATGCTGAGGAACATTAACAACCTAGTCCTATAATACCAAGTTTATCATGACCCAAGCTTAGGGCCAAGACATGACAAGATGCATGGGGAACCCAAAGGAAACCTAAGTAAGCCTCTTAGCACATCATTACACATCCTTGGTTGTGAAAACAATAAAATGACAACAAGAGATACTAAATAGGGATAATCAGGGCAAAAGGACATCTATCTAATTATAAATATCAAGAGTCGAGAGAGAGTCAAAGCTCATAGCATAATAGATAACATGTCCAACAACACCTCTAAAACTTAGATACATAGAAAGGGCCAAGACAAGCAATCGGGCTCGCCCTTATAGTCAATACATACATAAGAGAAAATAGTTTTAGTAGGTAGCATGAGATTATAAACATTAAACCTGGAATAGAGGACTCACCAACTAGCTTGAGAGACAATCGTACTAACTACGTGGAGAAGGAAAATATCAAGCGGGACTCCAATTCCTATATGGTAACATTACGTAAGCATAGAGTATGAATAAGTATGTTTGAATGTACTACGCATGTAGGATGCAATACAATAATGGATAGGCAACACAGGCAAAATGCAATATCATAGGCAATAGATAGCATAGTAATAATATGACATGAATGAAATTTGCTTGAAGTAAGTCATGCTTATATAGAAAAAAATACATATGTAGCAAGTGACAATCATATAGAATATCCAAGGCCTACCACCCCTTTGGATAGGCGAATGAGGTACAAACCCTCAATATTATTAATAAGGTACAAACCCCTCAATATGGTTATACAAGCCTACTAACTCCCGTACAAGGCAACCAAAATACAAACCCCTCGATATGGTTAATAAGCTACAAACCACTAATATGGTTATACGAGCCTTATTGTAGACCCATGACCCACTCAATTTTACCACATGAATAAGAATATGAAGTCAAATTTTTGATATCACTTACAAATTTTGAGATATATAGAAATTATGATTTCATGTACTTTTAAGGCACATTTTTAGGCACGTTTTAGGGTCATTTCATACCTATAAATAATGTAGTATAGGCCTAGCACCCCCTGACAAGGTGGTCAAGGTATATATCCCTCAACAAGGTAATACGGGCCTAGCATCCCCCAACAAGGTAATTGAGGAATAACACCCCATCAAGAAGGTGTAGTCAACTTGAAACACTATAGATACTTTTCATAAAATCAACACATTCATACCTCCCTTTCATCCTTATAAAGTCACTTGACTCGTAGGTCATACAATAGGTCATCTATAACTCAAGAATCATTAACCGTACATTTTATTAAACACTTGGTGGATGTGTAATGCTAGTTCAAAATTATGTAATTCAAAAGTGAAATCATGTGAGAAAACTTAATGTAAATCAACTCACCAACACTTGGAAATACCCTTATGCAATCTATATTGAAACCATTCATAAAATCTCAAAATAGATCATAGTTTCATAACTCCAAACATGCTTGAACAGTCACATTTTTATGAAACCCCAACATAGTTCATATTCAGTTCATAATAAGAATCACCCATTAATAAATCAACTTGAAATCATGCAATTTACATAAAAAGAAAGGTTGGGCACCATGGGTAAAATAACCCAATGGTTGAAATCCACATACCTCAACTTTGGAGATTTCCTTGATAAAAATTTGAATGAGAACTTGAAGCTTGAATTGGATGAAATATTTGGCTAAGTGTTTGAGAGGTTTTTGGGGAATATATTGAATGATATGGGGTTGAAAAATAACTAAGTACAGGTGTTTTTACATATAGGAAGGCTTAGGACCAAGGCCTTAAAGCCTTGGATCGATGTAAGAAAAATTGGCAAAAAAATATACAGGTTTGCACCATGGTCGCGTCGCGCCAGTGGCGCAGATTGATTTTATTTTTTGTAATATTTGGAAAATAAAATTTTGATATGGTTGTTGTAAAATTTGGGTTAGACCCATTGCCCACTCAATTTTGCCACCTGATCACAATATGAAGTGGATTTTCGATATCACTCATGAATTTTGAGATATATATAAATTATGATTATGGAAATTTTCGAGGCCCATTTTTGGGCAGTTTTTGGGATGTTACAAATACCTTGAAAATGAACATCAAATCTCATAGTAGATGATAGTTTCGTAGCCCAAAACATGTATAGTCTCAATACACAATACCAATTCATAGTATAAGGTTAAAGTAGATAGATATGCATAATCAATCAATATTTCATAAAAACCCAACATGATTCATGCTCATAATTCATAATAAGAGATACCTATAGTTAATACAACTTAAAAACATACAAATTTTCTTAAAAAGGAAGATTGGTTTCCATGGGTGAAAGGACCCAATAGGTGAAACTCACATACCTCAAACTTGGGTTTTCTTGAGTTGAGCTTAAAGAGAAGTTGAAGCTTGAATAAAGTTTTTAAGATCCAGAATTAAGCTTGAGACACTTGGATTTGGATGGGAATTTTGATAAAATGGTTGAGAGATTTTAGAGAGGGTTTTTTGAGTGATATAGAGTTAAAAAATAGCTAAGTATAGGCGTTTTCACATATAGGTGGACATGGGGCTATAACTACATTGCCCTTAGGCCAAAATTGGAAATTAAAGAAATGCTAACACTGATCCGTGATAGGTCAGCGTCGCAGAGCCATCGCGAAACCCTACTAGTTTGTGAAAAATTGACGAAAATCATTTTTCGCTATGGGTCTTCTAAAATCCATGTTATACCCATTTCCCACTCAATGTTTCCGCCTGATCAAGAATTTGAAGTCAGGTTTTTGATATCACGCACAAAGTTTGAGATATATGGAAATTACAACTATGGGCATTTTCGAAGCACATTTTTTGAACTTTTCAACAATGGGGCATAAATATAAATTTATATTTGGAACAGAGTTATAAGAAAGGAGACTTTATATAAGGATCCTTGGGGATAGTCTCCCACCTCCAATCTCACTTGGTGCTAAGTCGTCATCCCACAGGAATACATATAGATACACATTTGGACAAAGGAGCATATTTCTTTTCCAATCATATTCATGCATACTTAGGCTTAAAATCTAAAGGATACTTCATAATACTTATACATAATTGTGAATACTCACCCATATTTTTTTAAAAGTCATATCATAGATATTATATGACCACATATCATATCATAACCTTTCTCGCTTGAAATCATAGTTATAATCATAATTGAGTAGTAACCCACATTATAAATCTCATGAAAGTACTTTATCATGCATGCATATGTTGTGGGGAATGAAAGAATAGCATGGGTATTAGGAATTCAGCTTAAATCAACATAATAAGATAAATTTATCGGTAGTCCATGAAGAAATCAAAAATTAAAGCATACTTGAAATTACCATCATCAATTAAATGGACATGCATTTTAAATTCTAAATAAGTTCAAGTTAATCAATATAATAATACTTCAATCATATTAAAATCGTCAATTTAACTCAACCCACTTAATTTCATCAAATTGAAGCTAATTTAAAAGACCCATTTGCAAATTATACTTTGAAATCATGAAACTGAAGAAATAGATTTTTGGTTCTTCATGATTAGAAGGGAAGCATTAGTCAGTCCCACATACCTTGAAGAACTAGAAGAATTAGAATGACATTAACTTGAGTTGAAATCCCCCTTGAAATCCTAGTTTGGATCTTCAAAGTCTAGCTTGAATAGAGTCTTAAGAGATGTATTTCTTAGAGTCTAAGCATTAGAATAAGAATGAACTGTTATGAAGGATTATAAGCTGATTTAGGGGTTTATAATAGGTGATAAAGTTATAAAAGACTCTTAAAATAAACCAAAATTACGAGAAGACCATTAACTAAAAAGACTTAAATTTTGTCCAGGTCACTCGTACAAGTGCTTCACAAGCCATACAAAGCACCACAAACTTGTACAAGTGTTGTGAAGGGTGCCTACTTGTCTAGACTGTACCTTCATACTTAGAAAATTCTTGGATAAGGCCTTCACCAAGTGACAAAGTCATAAAAGACCCTAAAAATAAACTAAAATTATGAGAAGACCATTAACTAAAAAGACTTAAATTTTGTCCAGGTCACTCGTACAAGTGCTTCACGAGCCGTACAAAGCACCATGAACTTGTACAAGTGTCGTGAAGGGTGCCTTATTATCTAGACAGTAACTTCATACCTAGAAAATTCTTGGATAAGGCCTTCGCAAGACCCCACCATAAGACATAAAGAGTTGTATGGACCATATAGTGTTCCCGTGGTAGCACTCTTAGCCAAACAGTGGCTCTCAAGACAAGGGCACCTTCCACGAGCTCCATTCATAGCTAGTGGTGGGGACCATAAGTTGTAAAAAGCTCAATGGAGGGCCACTTGGCCTCGAACCTTTCCTGTAGCCTCAACAGGCTACAACAATAGCCAAAGTCATCCAAATGCTACCTCCACAGCTTGTAGGTCTCCCCATGGCTCGTGGATGTGAACCTATATAGGCAACTCGGTCAAAAATGTCTGGAACTCAAATTTAAGCATCGTTAAGGCCTCTCAAGTTTCGAGTCTTTACAAATTAAGAGAAATTAGAATGAATGAATTGACTTATTTTCCAAAGTGGGCATTTTGATAAAAAGTAATAATTAAACCTGAACTAATATCAAATAGTCAAGTGTAAGTGTTGTAAATTCAGTGAAAGCAGTAACTAGGGTATTGTATTCCCCAAGAATTTCTAACTCAATGTAACACAAATAATCATAACCTTTTCTAGTATATAACAAGCAAAATTGGTAAGTTATATTAAATTAGTCCTTTGATCCAGGCACTAAGCAAATTTCACCACATGACTTGATCCATCCTCGAGGTGTTATATTTCTAACCCTTACCTTGTTCTAATATAACTATCCCTTGATCCGTTCAGGTTGATTAGAGGAGTGTAATCACGTTAAATATTGTTACTTTACCTTGTTTCCTATTCATTAACCCTTGATTCAGTAAGTAAGAATTAGGCGAGTTCCAATATTTGCAATTGCTAAAAACCATTCAAAACAAAAAGATAAATAATACATGCATACACACTTTCCAAGGATTACAAATTATCCGATTTTTACTATGTCAGTTCTTCATGGTTCCCACAACTCTAGTTGTGGATTTAGCTACTCATGCTCATTGTAGATGATAGAATCATATTGTGGATTTCCATAAATAAATACATATAATGATGAATTGATGAACATAAAATCCAAATTCTTCATGAAAATCACAAGATTATAATATGATAATAATGTCAAAAGTAGTTCACAAGAAATCTCCAAGACCAAATTAGGAATCTTAAGTATCATGTTTTGGATGTTCTAACTACTCTCTCTGCCTAAAAAGGAACTTCAAAATCTATTTATAATAAAAGAAAACCAAGTCATAAATGAAATAGGAGAATTGGAAGTTACAAGTCGTAGTTCAAATCATGGCCCATGACTAAGCTTCGTCGACTATACTCTTCAAAATCTGTCTTTAATATGCAAACCCTTCCTATGAACCATCTTCTGACTTATCACCCATAATAGGTTTCATCGGGTATTTGTTCAGCATATATGCAAAATCTCATATCCTCAAAGAATGAACTTATGTATGGGTCATCAAGTGATCTACGACCTATCTAGTAACACATAACTTTAACTTTTAAAAATTGGCTTATCACTAGATCTGACCCAAGAAACCTATCTACAACTCGTGGAATGAACGACAACCTGTAGAAGGCCTCATAAAACCTAAAAAACTTGTAATCAGCACAACTTAGCCCAAAACATCCCAACTCTTAAAATGCTGCAAATCAACACAAAAACACATCAAACCTACTAACATTACTTTAAGAAAACATAAATTCTATATTTAAAGTATCAAAAGTGTCATATTTTTGGGGCACATCAGTTGATAGATCGTATATGGTGTCATGGTTTGGGTTTTAGAGAAAGTTTTTAAGGGTCCAAAATGTTAATAGCACAGGACCCCTTTCTATGACCCATGGACTGGACCACAACTTATAATTGGGGTCTTATGGTATGGCCTGGCACAATTTTACAAAGCATAAGTTCGACATTTCCTAATATCTTAAGTCTATGCCATGTCATGTAAGACCCCAAGTAATCCCTTTTTAACCTTATATAACCCTAAACTACTCCACTCCAACTCATTCTAAAATTTTCTAAGTCCAAACTCCTCCTACATACCCTCAAGCTTCCTCAAGATATTCAAGTAGAAGGTGCAAGCTAGGGTTTCAGATTTTTTTTATCCTCCGTCAAGATTTCCATCTCTAATCACACCAAGGTATGTGGGTTTTGATTTGTGGAGACCTGTTCTTGTCAAAGCTCAACCATTCGTCTTCCGTATCTACTTTCAAGTTATGGTAACATATAATAATTTCATGAACTCTTTTATATGATGATATTATGAAGTAGTCTATGATACTTTATCTATATATACTATTATGCAATGAGATACCATGTGAAATTAATAATTTTCATAATGGTTTAATGATTCGATAACCAAGATTTACTTTATTTTGGTGGCTTACTTGAATAATTCTCAAATGATTCTATTTTACTCCTCTCATGTCATTTACTATTGAATTACATGATTTTAAGCATACATATATGGACCCACCATGATTTCATCAAGTGATGAGTAAAGCTTCTTATATGATGAAAGCCTTATGGCAAGATATGTAAATTATGCATGTTCTGAATATTAAAAAAGGACTAACAAGTACTCTATGAGCTCATGAGCATATTATGAATAGTATGAATGATATAAACCTGATTCTTGATATCATGATGTGATGTTTTGATGAGCTACTCTTAAGATGCTACCATGAGTCATGATATTATGTAAGATATGATTTAGTATATAAATTAACTATTCCATGGAATGTTGACCTCGCTCTGAGGGAACCTTGGTTGATAGCCACTATCCGTAAACTATATGCCACCATAGATTGTGATATTGATTCTCCATATAGGCTTGTACCTACCGAAAAAGTCAAGCCATAAGGTAAGGATGATTGTTTAACCTACCAAAAAGGCTATGTCGTAACGTAAGAATATCATATTAAACTCACCGAAAAGGTTATGCCTAAGGTAGGGATTATTAGTGACACTTTTAAAAATGGCTATATTGTAAGGTAAATGTTTGGTTTACCTTAGCAAAATAAATCACTCTTTGTCCAGTGTGGAGAAAATATTGAAATTCCGAGTAGTAGCTCTGTTGGTCTTACATGTTGGTTATGATCCCTTCCCACCTATGTACATTATGTCATGTGACTAAATGATTCTTCATATATGTTCTTGTTGGGAATTGATCATTCATGTCATATTGACCCTATACCCATTGATTATGATTATGAATATTATTTAATTATGTCTTATATTTCTTATTGCATTTCACCCTACCTACTTAGTACATTCCAAGTATAAATGCATATTTTTTCCTACGTGATCTAACCATGTACAGACCAGACCTCCTATTAATCCTCCTTCACCACGTGTATAGACAGTTCGATTGAAGATTTTTTATTGGTGAGTCCTCCACTTTAGGGACAATATAAACTTACCTTCATGTTTTTTATTAATAACTGTTAACTTAAGGATATTTATCTCTTATAGGTGAGACATAGAGATGTCTTGGCCTCCTTCCTCTCATGTTAGAGGTGTTGTTGGAAATGGATATGTATGGTGTGAGCTCGACTCTTATTATGTTTAAGTAACTATTAAAGACTTTCCTAAGTCATTATTCTATTTTATGTGTTGATGTGTGTTATTGTGATAAGGTGGAAGGCCCCAAGCCCCTACTTCTCCCTATACTTGAGTCATACTTACCCGCCCCTTAGACTTTATTTGTTATATGAACATGTTAATCCTCTTCCCCATGACGTCCCCATAGTTTGAGTCACAAGATCCATTTTCATAGAATTATGTTTTTGTTTTTAAATTATGCTTTCACAACTAAGGATGTGTCATATATGCTTAAGATGCTTGTTTGGAGTCCCTTCGAGTTCTTCATTCACCATGTCACTCCTAGGCTCTAAACTTGGTCGTGACACTTCTATTTGAAACTATGTATGGTAAAAGGTGTAGGTCACCAATGAGATGGTTTGAGATTGGAGAGATGCCTTTGATTATACTGGATTTGGTTACTTGATGCTATGGAAAAAGTGAAAGTCATAAGCGAAAGGTTAAAGGATACCAAAAGTCATCAAAAACATATGTTGATGTTAGGAGAAGAGATCTAGAATTTAAAAACGGTGATTAGGTGTATTTAAAAGTTTCACGTATGCAAGGTTTAACGCACTTTGGCAAAAAAAATGCAAATTGCATCCTAGATATATGGGACCTCTAAGAGGATTGGGAAAGTAGCTTATGAGCTAGATTTTCCTATAGAGTTAGCTATGATTTATCTGGTATTTCATGTGTCGATGTTAAGAAAATGCATGGGTCATCTTAATTCTATTGTTCCACAGAAGGACGACTATCAAGGAGGATTTCTCCTATGAAGAGGTACTGATTGAGATTTTGGACTGGCAAGTAAAAAGATTATGAAATAAGGAAGTGGCATCTATCAAATTGCTATAGACTAACCAACAAGTTGAGAGTGTTACTTGGGAAGTCGAGGCGGATTGATGGAATGATATCCTTGCCTTTTTCCTTCTATTCAGGCATAAGGTAGCTAATATGATCTATTCTTTCAAATTCTCATGAATACCCATTTTCTTATCATATTGCATGCATGCATGATCATCAGACTATTTTTGAATGATTTTTTGATGCCTAAGTTTGATGATTTTATGAAAGTGATGATTAAGTTGCATTTTGTAGCCATGTTGATGTTTGTAACATTTCTACTCTACTAAAGCTTGCTTTTGTCTCATTCAAGAATGAATGATCCCCAACGAAGAGATGTTATAACATCCCACATGTTAAAAAGTCTAGAAAATGGAAAAGTTACGAAATTTTGAGACCAACTAGTTTTACGAGCTAATCTATGGCTCGTGAGTTGAACCATGGGTCATAGAAAGGTTTGGTGGACCAAAGTCCAAAAAGTTTAACATTTGTTGAGTCATTAGATGTCATTCCACAAAAAATAGAATGGGTCATGATTCATTTCATATCTCATAGACTATGTCATGGATGGACTCTGAGAAATGAATATTTTTCTAAGGAGAGGTTCCACGAGGGGATTTACAGTCCGTAAATTGAACTACGGATAGTACTATTAGCTTGTGGTTCTTAATAAGTAATTTCTTAGTAGCTAAATTTTAGGAACCATACCTTCTATGAGATAGAGTATGACCCTTATTTCTGACTACAGCCTGTAATAAGGTGGTCATAAAATGCTCTGACAATTTTTTTGGCTAGGTCTTAACTTAACAAAATTTTTGGGGTGTTACCTACGGTAATAGTCACACTCAATTTGGCTAAAGGTTCCATGATCCTACTTTAAAAAATGCTACATGCTAAAGAGTTGACAAAAAGAGGGTGCCTAACCCTAAGGTTCAAGGAGTTTCAAGTAACCACCCTCATATACAAGAAGTATCGGAAGATTAATAAAGGAGGATTCATGGAAAGCTTAGGTATATGCTTTAGGTGTGGTAAGTTGAGTCATCATGCGAGATACTGTAGAGTTGGATTTGGTTGAACCCAGACCCAAGTTTAAACTCAAACTCAGACTACTATAGTTGATAAGCTCAATGGGGCACTACTTCATCTTTTAGTGGTCAAAATCAAAATATGTCTTATGTTATTCATACATAATATGATTCAGAGGATTCCCTCAATATGGATACTGATACATTATAGGTCCTTCACTTTGATAGGTATGACTTGCTTAATTCAGGAGAAAATTTATTTTTGTTACTCTTTATCTTGCTATGAAATTTAATATTAGTCCCAATATTTTTTACAACCATTTTTAGTTTATAGTCCTATTGGTGACTCCGTCTTATCTAAAAAAGTATATCCTCATGTGATCTTATAGTTCTTGATATGACTGAATTTGATGCTATCTTCAGTATGAATTAATTTAATTGATTGTAGAGCCCATATTGTTAAGTTTTATTTTTAAATGAGTTGGTCCAGAAGTGGAAGGATAGTATTTCTCTGCTCAAGGGTAAGTACATCCTATGCCTTAAAACACATAAAATGATATCCAAGGATTGCATCTATCATCATGTTTGAGTTAGGGATATGAATTTTGAATCCCCTACTCTTAAGTCAATCCTATCTATTAATAAATTTCTGAATGTATTACACGATTGTTTACCATGTATTCTTACCAAAAAGAAAATTTATTTTGGCATAGATCTCCTTATCAATGCCTAACCTATCTTTATCCTTCAAACTATATGGCCCCAGCAAAACTTAAAGAATTAAAGGATTAATTGAAAGATTTATTAGATAAGGGTTTCATTAGATCAAGTATCTCTTCATGGGGTACTTCGATTCTATTTGTTTGAAAAAATAATGGCTCTCTTCTTCTGTATATTGATAATCAGCAATTAAAAAAAGTCAATCAATAATAAGTATTTCATCCCAATGATTGGTGACTTGTTTGATCAACTCAAATGTGTAAGCTACTTTTTAAAGAATGATTTTCAATTGGGTTGCTATTAGTTCAGAGTAAGGAGATGTAATATTGATAAGATGGCATTTAGGACTCGGTATGGTCAATTTGGATTTTTAGTTATGTCTTCTAGGCTACGAATGCTTCTACAATTATTATATTCAAGGCACATTTAGATATGTTTGTAGTGATCTTCATTGATGATATATTGGTCTATTTATGAAATGATGAGGAGAATAAAAATAAATTTTGAATTGTGTCCCAAACATTAATGAACCTCAGTTATTTGCTAAGTTTATTAAAAGTGAGTTTTTGCTAGATTAGTGGCATTTCGCCGCCATATTGTCGCAGTTGAAGGTATAATGGTCAATCCTAAGATGAATGAGGTAGTTAGGGATTGGATAGACATCATGTAGGTTTCTTTGACTGGATTTATTGAAGCTTACTAGAAATCAAATACCTGTTATCGCCCTTCTCTTGTATTACTCATACTTGCCTTTGTGCTTACAGGTCTAACAGGAGCTTTTATGGTGCCTGAAAGGGCTTTTAATGAGTACAGACTTGAAGGATTTTCTTACTTGTTCAAGACTCATATAATTAGCCCTAAAAAAACTATAGACCCTTAGGTTTTTTAATTAGAAGAAATGAGCAACATCTAAGATTACAGGTGTCCCATATGGTATTGCTCTTCATTACTGCCAAATACAATCTCTGAAAAATGCTTATCGGTGATGCTCAAAAGAGGCCAAAAAATTACAACTTATCGGTGATGCTCTTCACTTGTTATATACATTATCCTCTACAAAATAAAAGGAGTTGGACAATCCATCTGCGGAAAAAAGACCAGTGTCTACTCAGAAGAAGCCAAAAAATTACAACTTATTGAGAATGGGGGTATGTGATCTCCTAGGTGTAGATTTTATGGGTAATATGTATCTAACACCATAGGCCATGCTTTATCCATCGCACATAGAATGCGTAATGCTTTCCATGGGAGTTATTCAGTGAGTTCACTAGGTACAGCTGTAAGAAATCATGCAGAAATTGCTTGGAAGAAGTTATCACATAATTTTATGAGGGACAACCTTTTATTAGCTTAAGTCGATTTGTACAAGCACGTAGGTTCTTTTATAGTTATGTGGGTTTATTTTATAGGTTCCTTTCAGTCATGATACCCAAGCTTCCTTTTACTCAAATTTAAATGATTTAAAGTTGTTTTACTCATGGGTCTTACTTATTATGAAATTTACCACACACTATGTTGGGGTTTATGAAATTGTGACTATTTTACTATGTTTTGAGCTATAAATCTAAGATCTATTGTGAGATTTAACGAAGGGTTTTGATGTAAATTGATTGAAGTTGTTACTAAGTATCTTGAAATTGTGACTAAGTATGTTTTGATGTATATTTTCTACCATGATAACACTCTTGAATTGCATGGTTTTACATTAGCACTACATACCCATCAAATGCTTGATAAAATGTCCGGTTATGGTTCTTGATGAATTGAAGGTCCAATGCATGCGTTATGAGTTTAATGACTTTATGATAATGAAAGAAAGGTTTATATATGATGATTATATGATGATGAGAGGAATGTTTGCGTATGATATTATCTTAATAGTATTGGGGATGACCAATCCTCATCCGAGTGGTTGTAGGCCCGAGTAACCATGTTGAGGTGTTTGTAATCGATCTCCTCACTCAGGAGGTAGCAGGCCTATGCAACCTTGTTAGGGGTTTGTACCTATTAACCTTTTTACAGAGTTTGTACTCTATCAACCTTGTTGGGAGGGAGGAGGTTGTACTCTATCAACCTCATGAAGGGGTTTGTACCTCATGTGCCTCTCCAAGGAGGTGGTAGGCCTTGGATTGCGGTAAGATTGGTCTCCTTACACTTGTATTTTTTTGTACATATAAGCATGATTTTTCTTCAAGAATCATTCAGACATGTCATATTACTCTAAGCTTATTTGTTGCCTATGTTATGCATTTTTTATGGTACTTATTCAAATGTACTAACGTATATACTCTGCCTATATGATGTCACTATGGAGGAATTGGATCCCTGCTTGAGCATCCCCATCTATGTGGCTAGTACGATTTCATTAAAGCTTGTTGCTGAGTCCTCAATTCTGGGGATGTTGCTTATTCTCTTATGTAATATACTAAGAATTCTTTTCTTTCATGTAAATGTTGATGGTAAAGGTGATCCCAGTTGCTTGTCTTGGCCCCCGTTCTTATTTATGTAGTACAGGTATTGTTGGACATGTCATGTGTAATGTTATAAGCTTGACTATCTCTTGACTCTTATTGTTATGATATGAATGATGTCCCTTAGCCCCGATTATCCCTATTTTTACTCTTATTGCTATTTTATTGCTTCCATGACCAAGGATGTGTAACAATGTTCTAAGAGGCTTGCTTAGCATCTTTTTGGGTTCCCTAGAACTATATCACATCTAGGACCTAGGCTTGGGTCATGACAAGCTTGGTATCAGAGCACTGTGTTTTTAGATCCTTAGAGTCCAACACACTGCATCGATTAGAATCTTGTTCATGGTTGTGTGGTGCACCACAACTATGAGCAATAGGCTTTGAGGCATTTAGGAAATGTTTCCCCTCTTCTTACTCTAAGTGGTGCTATAGAAGTTGAGGTAAGGTTTTCCCCCTAACTAATGTCCTTTGCTATACTAGATCATGCCTAACATGAGAGGGAGAAGAGCCCGCACACTCGAGTGTCAATCAAATAATGGAGAGCTTCAGGATGCTCTCACTTTGCTTGTGCAAGTTGGTGGCTAACCTATCCAACCAAGGGGCTCAATCCCCTCATACTCTTACACTGGCATCTCTGATGAGAGATTTCATGAGGATAAATCCCTTGGGATTACATAGGTCAAAAGTGAGTGAGGACCCTCAAGAGTTCAATAATAGGGTCTATAAGATTTTGGCTATCATGGGTGTAAGGTCAGAAGATAAGGTGGAGTTGGTGGCCTACCATCTCAAAGGGGAAGCACAAATATGGTACAACTAATGGAAAGAGGACAAGGGAGTCAGCAATATGGTTCTATGGGAAGATTTCAAGGCGGCCTTTCTTAATCGGTTCTTCCCTCTTGAGCTTAGGAAAGCTAAGTTGGTAGAATTTATGAATTTGAGAAAAGGGTATATAAGTGTGATGGAGTATTCCCTCAAGTTCAACCAACTTTCAAAATATGCTCCACATTTGGTGGCCGACTCAAGATCTAGGATGAACAAGTTCGTAATGGGTGTGTATGACTTAGTGAGTGAAGAATGTTGGTTTGCTATCTTAATTGGTGACATGGACTTATCCCATTTGATGACCAAGGGCTACTTATGCATTTAATAAAAGGGTTGCACATAAATTTCCATTGGTACAAGGTATTAGGGGTTTTAATCCAAATGATGGGTGTCCAAAATCTTGTAGGCATCATAATGGCCCATTGATGGATACTAATTCATGTTATGGTTGTGGGGAAGTTGGGCATAATGTTATGGATTGCTCTCGAAATCATAACAAGGGTAAGTAGATCCAACCACAAAGTGCTAATGTGGTTCCTTTGGAGAGAAGTGGCAGACAAGATGGTACCCCAAGGCATAATCGATTTTATGCTTTGCGTGGGAGGTAAAGTGTTGATAAGGTCCTCTATATGGTTATCGGTATGTTGAAAATCATTGACTTTAATGTGTATGCATTGATTGATTCGGGTGCCACTCTTTCTTTTGTTACCCCCTTTTTTGCCAAAAAGTTCCATGTTGATCCCGAATTGCCATGTCAACCATCTGAGATGTCTACTCCTATTGTTGCATCTATTATTGCTAGAAAAGTCTATAAAAATTGTCCTATTTTCATCTTGCATAAAATATTGCCTTGCGATCTTGTTGAGTTGGACATGGTTGATTTTGATGTTATTCTTGGGATGCATGCATACTGTGCTTCTATTGATTGTAGAACCCATAAGGTCATGTTCAAATTTCCAAAAGAACCCATCCTTGAGTGGGAGAGCCATAATGTGGTGGTGAATGGTAGATTTATCTCTTGCATTAAAACCCGTAAGTTGATCTCTAAGGGGTGTCTTTACCATCTTGTGAGGGTTAGGCATGTGGAGTTCAAAGTCCTTCTTATAGTGTTGATTCCGATTGTAAAGGAGTTTTTTGATGTCTTTCCAAATAACCTTCCCGGTGCTCCTCTCAAAATGGAAATAGATTTTGCTATAGACCTTCTCCTCAATATTCACCCTATGTCTATTCCCCCTTACTGAGTGGCCCCAACAAAGTCAAAGGAGTTGAAAAAATAATTAAAGGATTTGTTAGAGAAGGGTTTTATTACGCCTAGCCAATCACCTTGGGGTGCTCCAGTGTTATTTGTGAAGAAGAAGGATGAGGCTCACCGTCAAGAATAGGTATCTTCTTCCAAGGATTGATGATTTGTTTGACCAATTTCAAGTTGCTAGCCATTTCTCTAAAATTGATCTTCATTCCGGGCATCATCAAGTGAAAGTGAGAGAGTGTGATATTCCTACCACAGCTTTCTGTACTATGTATAGACATTATGAGTTTGTTGTGATGTCATTTGGATTGAGTTGTGCACCGATCATCTTAGCTAAATATCACCCTCATATCATCCTAAACATTTCCCAATACTCACTCAAAAACTTAGTCATATTTTAACTCTCGAAATTCAAGTCCCAAAACCTTCATCACAAGCTAAGGTCTCCTTCAAGGTTCTTCTTCAAGCTTCAAGTATCTATCTCCAATCTTCATCAAGTTCATCTCTAAGCTAAGGTATATGGGTTTCTTTCATGGGTTCCTTTCACATATGATACCTAAGCCTCCTTTTACTCAAATTGCATGATTTAAAGTTGATTTACAAATGGGTCTTGCTTATTATGAAATTCACTGCACACTATGTTAAAGCTTTGTAAATTTGTGACTGTTTTGCTATGATTTGAGCTATAAATCTTTGATCTACTGTAAGCTATGATGAGGGGTTTCAATTTATATTGCTAAAGGGTATTGCATGATGTTGATTAATGGGTTTACAATGTTTTCTCTTGCATGATTTTATCTTTATATTTCATGGTTTTATACTAGCATTACACACCCTTTAAATGGTTGATAAAATGTCCGGATGTGGTTTCTTGAGGAGTTGAAGGTCCAAAGCATGAGATATAATATGAATGACTATATGATGACAAAATGAGATTATGCATATTATATATTCTATATAAAGCATTGCATTATACCATGCCCAATCCAGGGGGACTAAGAACCCGGATAACCTATATGGGGGTTTGTACTCATCAACCTAGGGAAGGGTTTATATTTCTCTAGCTGGTAATGGGGAAGCAGCATCACTAACCTAGATGGGGGTTTGTACTCATCAAGCTAGACAAGGGTTTGTGCTTCTCTACCCTGGTGATGGGGCGGCATTATCACCAACCTAGATGAGGGTTCGTACTCATCCACCTAAGTAATGGGGCGGCATCATCAGAAACCTACCAAACAATTGTACAATTGTAAATCTAGCTTGGTCTCTTCTACCCATATGATATTCTATATGAGCATGAGTTACTTAAGCATGTTTTACCTATGCATTGACCATACATGTCATATTGTTATAGTATGCCTATTACCTATTATTATGCATCTTGATTATGATGCTTAATTCTCAATTGCATTTCATCCTACATACTTAGTACATTTAAACATACAAATGCATACTTTATGTATACATGATATCACCATGTAGGAACCGATGCCCAAGTTGATCATCATCATCATCCACGTGGCTAGTTTGGTGCTATTCAAGCTAGTTGGTGAGTTCTCCACTTCAAGGACCTTTGTCTGTGTTTCTCCTATTATGCATTGAGACATTCTTCTTCATTGTATATTTTTACTATGAGGGTGACACCAGTTACTTTGTCTTCGCACCCGCTCTTATCTATGTATTAAAGGTGTTCATTGGATATGTTATGTATCTATGTTATGTGGTTGACTCTTCTCTCTTGACTATGAAAATATGGAAGTGTTTTTCGTTAGCCGCAGTTTCCCATTCTTTTAACTCTTGATGCTTGCTTTATTACTTCTATGACCAAGGATATGTAATGATGTTCTAAAAGGCTTGCTTGGGATCCTTTCAGGTTCCCCTTGTGTTATGTTATGTCTAGGCCCTAGGATTGGGTCGTAACAAGCAGGTTACTAGCGGAGATTTGTGAATGAGTTTTGTTCTATTGCTTATCCTATGACAAAATTGAATCAAAAGAAGGCCAAGTTTTTTATGGATCAATGAGTATGAGAGGAGCTTCCAAACATTGAAAGATAAGCTTGTGTCTGCTCCTATATTGTCACTATAGGAAAGGCTAGAGGGATTTGTTGTGTATTATGATCCTTCTAGAGTTTGTTTTGGTTGTGTTCTAATGCAAGTTGATAAGGTTATAGCCTATTCTCTAGGTAACTCAAGCTGTAAGAAAAGAACAACCCTACCCATAATCTTAAACTAGGTGGTCATGGTATTTGCAATAAAGATATGGCATCATTATTTGTATGGGGTGCATGTTGATGTGTTCACCGATCATAAGAGCCTCCAATATGTTTTCACTCAAAAGGATATTATCTTGAGGCAAAGAAGGTGGTCAGAACTTTTTAAGGACTATGATATGAGTGTGCATTATCATCCCTGTAAGTTTAATATGGTGGTGGATGCTTTGCGTAGGGTGCCTATGGGTAGCCTAGCTCATGTTGATGGTGGTGATAAGGAGGTGGATAGAATGTGCATCGGTTGGCAAGATTGGTGTTAGATTAGAAGAGGTTGGTAATGGTAGTGTTATGGTTGTTGATGGTTCTAAGATTTCCTTGGTTGATGAGGTGATAGCAAAACAAGATCTTGATTCCTCCTTGTTGGAATTGAAGGCCTTGGTGAAAGAGGGCATGGTGGAAGTTTTCCCTTGAGGGTGAGATGGTACCGTTATGTATCAAGGTCAGTTATGTGTACCTTATGTTGATGGTTTGAGGGAGAAAACCCTTGATGAAGCTCATAATTCTTCTTACTCTATTCACCTTGGTTCTACCAAAATGTATATTGATTTGAGGGATGTGTATTGGTGGGGAGGCATGAAGAGGGACATTATCAAATTTGTTTCCAATTATCATAGTTTTCAACAAGTTAAAGCCAAGCATCAAAGGTTGAGTGGTGTAACCTAAGACATAGCGATTCCTACTTTAAAGTGGGAATAGATTAATAAAGATTTTGTGCTTGGGTTACCCTAGACTAGGAAGGGCTTTGATTCCATATGGGTTATAGTTGATAGGATGACAAAATTGGCTCACTTTCTTTTAGTTAAGGCTACATATAGGGCTGAAGAGTCTGCTAGCTTATAAATTCATGACTTGGTGAGATTACTTGGATTCCTTTACCCATCATATTGGATCATGGTGCACAATTCACTTCACACTTTTGGAGGTCTTTCCAAAGATGTCTTGGAACCAAGGTAAAGCTTACTATGGCCTTTCACCCTAAAACGGATGGCCAAGCCAAAAGAACTATGCAAACACTTAAAGACATTCTTAGTGATTGTGTATTGGAGATTAAGGGTAGTTGGGATGATCATCTTCCACTGATTGAGTTTGCATTCAATAAAAGCTATCATTATAGCAATGGTATGGCTCCTTTTGAAGATCTCTATGGTACACGTTATAGATCACCGATTGGGTGGTTTGAAGTTACAAAGGTGGCTATGTTGAGACTGGATTTGTTTATGGAGGATCTTGAGAAGGTTACGATGATTAGAGAAAGGTTGAAAACATCCCAAAGTCGCCAAAAGTCTTATGCCAATGTGAGGAGAAGGGATCTTGAATTCAAGGTTGATGATTGGGTTTATTTGAAGTTATCACCCATGAAAGGTTTGATCTATTTTGGTAAGAAGGAAAAGTTGAGCCCTAGATATGTGGGTCCTTATAGGGTTGTTAGAAGGATTGGTAAGGTGGACTATGAGTTGGATTTGCCTAGAGAAATGGAATAGATTCATCCGGTCTTTCATGTGTCTATATTGAGGAAGTGTGTGGGTGATCTCAATACTATTGTGCCTCTTGATATTGTGGGAGTATTTAAAGACAACTAGACATATGAAGATGTTCTAGTGAAGATCTTGGATAGGCGAGTGAAGAGGTTAAGGAACAAGGAAGTTGCTTCCGTTAAGGTCCTTTTGGAGAACCAACAAGTCAAAAGTGCTACTTAGGAGGCCAAAGCAGATATGCCAAAGCAATACCCTTATCTCTTCTACCCCACTCAAGCCTAAGGTATTGATCTAAGTCCTTTATATGATTCCAAGTCTTAAGTTCAACCCTCATGTCATTGCCTACATTCATGTTTAAATTGACAAGTTCATGATGATTTTACACTTATGATGAGATTTTTGAAATGATGTTTAAGTGCATTATTGCATCTCTATGTGGGCTGAAATTGCCATGTTTGCATCGCTCATAAATATTTATTTGACATTCGAGGATAAATATTCCCAAGGGATGGATGTTGAAATGACCCCAAAAAGTGCCCGAAAATGTGCCTGGAAAGTGCTTGGAATTGTAATTTCCATATATCTCAAAATTTGGGTGTGATATCAAAAATTCAACTTTATATTCTTATTTAGAAGATCAAATTGAGTGAAAAATATGTCTTACCCTGATTTAAGAGCAACCATATCAAAATTTGAAAATCACAAAATGCGATTTCCAGAGAGCTTTCGGTGCCCCTGGCGCGACGCAGCAAGGGCACGCCTCAGTTCATTTTTGTGGCTAGTTTTCTATCTCGGTCCAGGACTTTATGGTCTTGGTCATAATTATTCCCATGAGTGAAGATATCTATAGTTAGCCATATTTTACCTTCAAATAATCCAAGACATTCCCCAATACTCATTCAAACACAACGAAATATTTCACTCCTAAATTCAAGTCTCAAAACTCAAATGGATCTTAAGGTTCTCATTCAAGCTTCAAGTCTTCATCTCTAATCTTCATCAAGTTCATCTCTAAAACTAAGGTATGTAGATTTCTTTCATGGATTTCTTTCATGGGTTCCTTTCACCCATGATGCCCAAGCTTCCTTTTACTTAAATTTGCATGATTTAAAGTTGATTTACTCATGGGTCTTACTTATTATGAAATTCAATCTACGTTGGGGTTTATGAAATTATGACTATTTTACAGTCTTTTGTGCTATGAATCTAAGATCTATTGTGAGATTTGATGAAGGGTTTTGATCTATATAGCTTGAGGGTATTACCAAGTATCTATTCATGGTTTTACATTGGATTTTCTAGTATGATAACACTATTGAATTGTATGGTTTTATGCTAGCACTACACAGCCACCAAGTATTTGATATAATGTCCGATTATGGTTTCTTGATGAATTAAAGGTCCAATGCATGTCTTCTGAATTGAATGACTTTATGATGATGAAAAAAATGTGTATATATGATAATTATCTTAATATTACTGGAGATGACCAAGCCTCATCTAGGAGGTTGTAGGCATGGGTAACGTTGTTGAAGGGTTTGTACCTCGCTCGCTCGCTCGGGAGGTGGTAGGCCTATATAACCTTGTTGGGGGTTTGTACCCATAAACCTTGTTGGGGCTTTTGTACTCTATCAACCTTATGAAGGTGTTTGTACCTCATGCGCCTCTTCAAGGAGGTGGTAGGCCTTGGATTGCACTAAGAATGGTCACTCCTTACACTTGTGTTATGTTCTACATATAAGCATAATTTTACTTCAACCATCATTCATGCATACCACATTGTTATAAGCTTATTCATTGCCTATGTTATGCATTTTGTTTGTGGTGCTTATTACATATTGCATTGTGTCCTACATACTTAGTACATTCAAAATAATAATGCATACACTATGCCTACATGATATTACCATGTAGGCACCGAAGCCCCGCTTGAGCATCCCCATCCTTGTGGCTAGTATGATTCCACTCAAGCTTATTGGTGAGTCCTTCATTCCGAGTACATTGCTTATTCCCTCATGTTATGTACTAAGACTACTATTCTTTAATGTAAATATTTTCTATGAGGGTGATCTCGGTTGCTTGTCTTTGGCCCCCATTCTTATCTATATCATAAAGGTGTTGTTGGACATATCATGTGCAATATTATATGCTTGACTCTCTCTTGAGTCTTGTTGTTATGAGATAAATGATGTCCCTTAACTCAGGTTATCCCTATTTCTATTATTGTTGCTATTTTATTACTTATGTGACCAAGGATGTGTAATGATGTGCTAAGAGGCTTGCTTGGGGTTCCTTCAGGTTCCTCTTACATCGTGTCATGTCTAGACCTAAGCTCAGGTCGTGACATTGGCATTGAGCAGGTCATATGTGATCCTCCCTGATTTTCTTATCTTAACATATAGAAGAAATTTAGCATTGGCACAAGTACCACCAGACTTGGAATATGGTTGTATCCTAGTGACTAGCTTCTATAGGCATGCTAAAGATGGACATTTTTTAGCTACCTTATTGTTATATTCCATATTTGAAGGTTTTGTTCTTCTATTGATAGCCTTTTATTTGGGAATACTTTTTTCTCCTAGCATTGTAATGGACCCATTTGCTGATGCTTTTGGACTTGCTTTTAGGAAACTGGGGCGTTGGGTGGTCGGTAACACAATCAAAAGAATAGGTCCTGCATTATTCTAATGGGGCTAGTAGGCAGCTACATAGCCTGATCTTTTCCCTAAAGATTTATGCAGTGTGAGCTTTCAAAGCTCATGAACATAGCTTTACTTACATAAAAAGACAATCAAGAAAGCATTTGATCAAGAAATTTCTAAAATTTTTGATAAATATAAGGAGAAACCTTTGGCATTTGTAAATATTGTTCAAGTTCATAGGGCTTCCTTGTCATATCAATACTATGGTCGAGAGATCAATCCTATGACTTTAACTATAAAAGTTAGGCATCCTGGAGTAGGTGAATCAATAAGATCAGATTTCAAGATTATCAATCTAGTCACTAAAATATCGAAGTGTGTTCCTAATCTTAAGTGGTTAAGGTTGGATGAAAGCGCCTAGCAATTTGTTGTTTCTATGATGTCTCAGGTTAATCTTGCTGGGGAAGTTGCATAATTAAGCCACTTCATCTATAATTTCTGTAGATGGAAGGATGTTTATCCCTTGGTGCATTTTGCAGTATTGGTGGAGACCTTCAAACAAGGGAAATGTGTTTCATATTACGTTGATAAGCTTGAAGGACATGAAAGACTTAAAAGGGCGCTTGCTCATATTGGGACCCATTCTCTTCTAAAGATTCTTTTGGTTGATAACTTTATTCATGCTAACATATATCCTAGAAATTGGTGCAATTTTGGGAGAGTAAGACTACATAAATATTACTCAATACAAGCAGAAGAGAAGTGGAGAAAAGAAGATTTTTTGATGCAACTTTTCGTTTACAACAAAATGGCTAGAATACATGACTATTTATAAGGGAATTCATCCATGTACCTAGCCTAGCATACATAAACCACAATTAAGACTTCACACTCTCCAAGTCCATGAATACACCGAACTAGATTTAATCTAGACTTTTCCTCCAATTCACACATATCCTAATACTTTAATCAACTAGTTCATAAACTAAAATAAATATGACGTGAACACATTAAATAATTTGAATAAGCTTATTTTTTCAACATCCCCCCTTGAACATGATTCACTACTCCAAAGTTCATCCGTAACTTTTGAAAAATACCAGTCCTCAATGGCTTAGTGAAAATGTCTATAACTTGGTCTTGAGATTTCACAAACTCAAGCTCTACCTCTTTCTTTGATATACAATCCCTAATGAAATGAAATTCAGTATCAATATGCTTGCTCTTTTTATGAAACACCGAGTTCTTGGCCAACGCAATGGCTAATTTGTTATCAATAAAAATCTTAGTTGCATCTTCTTATGGTTGGTAGAGTTACTACAACAAGATCCTTAGCCAAATTGCATGACAAACACAAAAAGAAGCTGCTACATATTTTACTTCACAAGTTGACAAAGTCATAATTGGTTGTTTCTTAGAATTCCATGTAAATGCAGAATTCCCAAAGAAGAAAACAAACCCAGTAGTACTTTTTTGATCATCAACACAATTACTATCACGATAGCCAACAAGCTTGAATTCCTTGGAAGATGAATAAAAAATTCCATAATCAAGTGTATCTCTGATGTACCAAAGTATTCTTTTGGCTGCTTTTAGATGAGAAGTTGTTGGATTTTCAATAAAATGACTAACAAGTCCAACACCAAAAAGAATATAAGGTCTTGTACCAGTTAAATACCTTAGGCTTCCAATAAAACTCTTGAAATATGTGGAATTGATGTTTTCTCTAACTTCATGCTTGGACAGTTTAATTCCACAATCTACGGGCTGCTAACAGGATTGTGATTCTGTATCTCAAATTTCTTGAGAATCTCCTTTGCATATTCTCCTTGAGAAATAAATATGCCATCATTCTTATTCTCTAGTTTAATGTCATGATAGTATGACATTAGGCCAATATCCATCATCTCAAATTCTCTTGTCATTGACTTCTTGAAATTTTCAAACATATTTGGATTATTTTCAGTCAAGATCAAATCATCCACATACAACCAAACAAGTAATGTGTCACCACTTTCATCAACTTTTACATAAAGTGCATGCTCATATGGACACTTTACAAAACCATTGACTTGAAAGTATTTATCAATTCTACAATTCTAACCTCGTGGATCTTATTTCAAGCCATAAAATGTCTTCTTCAATTTTAACACTTTATCTTCACATCCTTTAACATTATAGTCCAAAGGTTGATCAATGTCTACTCTTCCTCCAAAATCCCATTCAAGAATGCCGACTTCATATCCATTTGATAGATGTTCCATTGATTTTGAGTTACCAAAGAAATAATCAAGCAGATAGTCTCAAAAAAGAGCAATTGGTACTAACACCTCATCATAAATAATACGGGCCTTCTGCTTATAGACCTTTGCTACCAATCTTGCTTTACACCTCTCTATTTCACTTTTGCAATTTTTCTTTAGCTTGTAAACCCATTTTACTCCTATGGTGTTTTTTCCTTTTGAAAGTTTTGCCAACGCCCAAATATCATTCTTCTTGATTGCCTTGATTTCTTCATCTATCACAGCTCTCTATTTTGGATTACTAATAGCATCTTCATAACCTAAAGGCTTATTGTCCAAAAGTAAAAAAGTGAGTTAAATCACATAAATTTTCTATAACTTCTTTAGTTGTGTTATACAAGTCTCGAAAACTTCTAGACTTTTGAGGTATACTGCTTGAACTTGATTCTCCAACTTCATAAACTTGTCATGGAGGTTTTGTAGGTAGAATAATGGGCTACTCTACCACTTTTCATCAAGTTCATTAATAACAAATGGATTTAAAGAGTAATCTTTCTCTTTAGATTTCCATTCCCAACCACTATCTTCATCAACTTCTAAATCTCTGCTTATGGTAACCTTGCCATTTCTTGGGTTATATAATTTATAATCTTTAGATCTTTGTGCATAACCAACAAAAACATAATTCTCACTTTTTCCATCAAGCTTAGATATCAGACCCAAGCCTAGGGCCTAGACATGACAAGGTGAATAGGAACCCAAAGGGACCCCAAATGAGCCTCTAAGCATATCATTTACACATCCTTAGTTGCGGAAGCAAAGTAAATAATAATAAGAGAGTAAAAATAAGGATAAAGGGACTAAAGGAAGTCTTTAATAGCATGTAATATCAAAAGAGTCAAAGCTCAATCATAATTACATAACTTGTCCAACAACATCTCTAGCATAGATTGGGCGGGGGCTATGATAACTTTCCGGGCTCACCCTTTTAGTATCAAAGTTGAACATAAGGAAATAGAAAAAGTAAGAATGAAAATCTAGTGTTCCTAAACTTAAGGACTCACCAATATCTTATCTTGAAAATGACCAACTAGCCATGGGGAGGATGATCATGAGGGGCTTCGCTTCCTACATGGTAATATCATGAAGGGATAGAGTATTTGTTATTATGTTAGAATGTACTAAGTATGTAGGATGCAATGCAATAACAAATAAGAAACATAATTAAAATGCATATATATAAACAAGAGATAGTATATTAGCAACATGGCATGCATAATCAATGTTTTGATTAAAACATGCTTATATAGAACATAATACATGTGTAAGAAGAGACCATCATCATAGACCAAGCAATTAGTACTTGGAATTCAAGGTATAGCACCCCTTTTGTGAAATGACCCCAAAAAGTGCCCGAAAATATGCCCCAAAAGTGCCAGAATCGTACTTTACATGTATCTAAAAATTAGTGCATGGTATCGAAAATTCGACTTTATATTCTTGTTTAGGGGGGCATTTTCAGTGAAAAATAGGTCTATACCTGACTTAAGAGAAAATAATTAGAAATTTAGATTTTCAAAAAATGGAATTTCCAGTGGGGTTTACGCATCCCTTTTGAAACTCGCACCAGTGTTAAAACTGGTGCAAATTTTTTACATCGGTCCTAAGTATTCTCAAATGTAAAAATACTTATACTTAGCCATTTTTTATCCTCATATCATTCTAAACATTCCCCAATACTCATCCAGACATATAGTCAAATACTTTACTCCTAAACTCAAGTCTCGAAACCCTTTTCGGATATTAAGGATTGCACTCAAGCTTCAAATATCCATCTCCAATATTCATCAAGTTCATCTCCAAAGCTAAGATGTGTGGGTTTCTTTCATAAGTTCCTTTTACCCATGATGCCCAATCTCTCTTTTACTCAAAATTACATGATTTTGATTTATTCATGGGTCTTATTCATTATGTAATTCACTGCATACTATCTTGGGGTTTATAAAATTATGAATATTTTACTATGCTTAGAGCTATGAGTCTAAGGTCCATTGTGAGAATTGGTGAAGGGTTTTTATGTATATTGTTTAAGGTGTTACCAAGTATCTATTGATGATTTTACACTGATTTTTTAGCATAATTTCACTCTTGAATTGCATGATTTTACACTAGCATTTACACCCTCTAAGTGTTTGACAAAATGTCCAGTTATGGGTTCTTGAGAAATTGAAGGTCCATTATATGTCTTGTGAGTTGAATGACTATATGATGATGAAATGATGATAGAATGATGATGAAAAGGAATGCATGTATATGACGATAAAAGAAGAGTATATATATATATATATATGATATTAGCTCTATAGTATTGGGGATGACCAATCCTAGCTCAATTGGTTGTAAACCCAGGTAACCTATTGAGGGTTTGGTATCTCGATTGCCTAGCTCGGGGGGTGTAGGCTAGGGTAACCTTATTGGGCGTTGGAATCCATCAACCTTGATGGGGGGGATTGTACTCTATCAACCTTGATCGAGGATTTATACACCGTCAACCTTGGTGGGGGATTTGTACTCCATCAACCTCATTAAAGGGTTCGTACCTCATGCGCCTATCCAACGGGGTGGTAGGCCTTGCTTTGCTCTATAATGGTCACTCCTTACACTTATATTATGTCCTATATAAGCATGATTTTACTTCAAGCAACATTCATACATGTCATATTGATAGTATGTTATATGTTGCTTAAGATTATGTATTTTGTCTATGATGCATATCTCTTGTTGCATTGCATTCGTCATACTTAGTACATTCAAATATACTAATACATACTCTATGCCTACATGATATCACCATGTAGGAACCGAAGCACCACTTGGATAGTACGATTGTCTCTCAAGCTTGTGGTGAGTCCTCCAATCTAGGGACGTTGCTTAAGATCTCTTACTATATACTAAGATTATCTTTCTTTGAGGTTATATACTGACTATGAGGGTGAGTCTGGTTGCTTGTCGTAGCCCCCACTCTTATCTATATAGCAGAGGTGTTGTTGGATATATTATGTGTCTATGCTATGAGTCTTGACTATTGTTCCTTGATGTTATGATATGGAGGTTTGCCCTTAGTCATATTTTCCTTGTTATGCCTCTCTTATTGTCATATTTTATTGCTTCTACGACCAAGAATGTGTAATTCAAATGCTACATGTCTTATTTGGGGTTTCTTTGGGTTCCCCATTCACTGGTCATGTCTAGGCCCTAGGCTTGGGTTGTGACAAAGGTGGTTGTAGAGCATTAGGTTATTAGATCCTCGAATTCTAAGACACGACGTTAATTAGAGTCTTATTCATAGTTATGTTGTGCACCAAAAATATGAATAGGAGGTTATGAGATGTTTTAGGAAATATTCCCTTTTTCATATTCTAAGTCTTGCTATAGAGTTAAAGTAAGTATTCCTCCCCCCCAGCGATTATTTTTTGCTATGCTAGATTATGCCTAACACGAGAGGAAGATGAGCCCGCACACCCCAGGAGTAACTAGACAGCTTAGGGTTGGTCTCACCTTGCTTGCACAAGTTATGACTAATCAAGCCAATCAAAGGGCCTAAGCCGCTTATGCTCTTACACTGGCCTCTCGTGTGAGATACTTCATGAGAATGAATCCCTCAAAATTCCATGGCTCAAGGGTGAATGAGGACCCTTAAGAATTCATTAATGAGGTCTAAATATGAGGTCAAAGGATAAGGCAGAGTTGGTGGTCTACCAACTCAAAAGGGTAGGACAAATATGGTTCACATAATAGAAGGAAGAGAAGAGAGTCAACTATGTGGACCTTTGGGACAAGTTCAAGGCGGCTTTCCTTAATCGGTTCTTCCCTCTTGAATGTAGGAAAGCAATTGGTGGAATTTAGGAATTTGAGTCAAGGGCCTATGGGTGTGAGGGAGTATGCCCTGAAGTTTACCCAACTCTCTATGTATGCTCTGCATTTGGTGGCCGCCTCAAGACCTAGGATAAACAAATTTGTGATGGGTATTTCTGACTTGGTTAGTAAGGAGTGTGATCCGCCATATTTATTAATATATGGAATAGCACTTTTGATGACCAATGTCAAATAAATAGAAGAGGATAAATTGAGGAAGAGATGGGGCCATGAGGCCAAAGGGGCCCATTTTAAGTGTAAGTTCCAAAAGAGTGGTCGGTTCCATCAAGGCCGAAGGTCTACTCATGCATTTGATAAGAGGGTTGCCAATGATCTTCCGAGGGCCCAAGGTGTTAAGGGTATGGCTCCAATTGATCTATATTTGAAGAGTGGTAAGGATCATGGTGGCCCATGTTTGAGAAATGCTGGTGCTTGTTATAGTTGTAGGGAAATGGGGCATAAGGCGATAAATTTCCCTCGAAACTATAACAAAGGCAAGGAGGTTAGTCCACAATGTACTAATGTGGTCCTACTAGGGAGAGGTGGCCGAAAATATGATGCTCCTATGCACAACTAATGTTATGCTTTGCATGGGAGGCAAGTGGTTGATTAGGTGCCCAATGTCATTACCAGTATGTTAAAAGTCTTTGACTTTGATGTATATGCATTGATTGATCTGAGTACCACTATTTCTTTTATTACCCCCTTTGTTCCCAAAAAGTTTTATGTTAACCCTGAGTTGTTGCATGAGTCATATAAGGTGCCTACTCCTATTGGTATATCTATTATTGCTGAAAAAGCTTATAGAAGTTATCCTATTTGCATCTTGCATAAAATATTATCTTGTGATCTTGTTGAGTTAGACATAGTTGATTTTGATATTACTCATGGGATGGATTGGTTGCATGCATACTATGCTTCTATTGATAGTAGAACCCATATTGTCAAACTCCAATTTCCTAATGAACCTATCCTTTAGTGGGAGAGTTAAGATGTGGTGGTCAAGGGTAGATTCATCTCTTGTATTAAAGCCTGTAAGTTAATCTCTAAGGGGTGTCTTTACCATCTTGTGAGGGTTATGGATATGAAGTCTAAAGTCCTTCCCATAGAGTCGATTTCGATTATAAATGGTTTCTTGATGTCTTTCCAAATGACCTTCTCGGTGTTCCTCACGAAAGGGAAATAGATTTTGGCATAGACCTCCTCATTTATACTCAACTTATTTCTATTCCCCCTTACCATATGGCCCCCGCGAAGTTGAAGGAGTTGAAGGAACAATCGAGGGACTTATTGGAGAAGGGATTTATTAGGCCTAGCCAATCACCTTGGGGTGCACTGGTGTTTGTGTAAAAGAAGGATAGGTATCTTAGTATATGTATTGACTATCAAAAAATCAATAGAGTCACCCTCAAGAATAGATGTCCTCTTCCAAGGATTGATGATTTGTTTGACCAATTGCAAATGCTAGCCATTTCTCTAAGATTGATCGTCGATCTATGTATGATCAAGTGAAAGTGAGGGAGTGTGATATTCCCAAGATGACCTTTCAAACTAGGTATGGGCATTATGAATTTGTGGTGATGCCTTTTGGGTTGACAAATACACCAGCCATCTTTATGGACCTAATGAATAGAGTCTTTAAACCCTACCATGATTCCTTTGTTATGGTCTTCATTGATGATATTTTGATCTATCTCGTGTTAAGGAGGAGCACAGGGCTCATTTGAGGGTTGTGTTGTAAAGATTTAGGGAGGAAATTGTATGCTAATTATTAAAAGTATGACTTTGGTTGAGGAAGGTTGCCTTCCTAGGACATGTGGTGTCAACGAATGGTATTGAGGTGAATTCTAAGAAGACTGATGTGATTAGAAATTGGCTTAGACCATTGAGACCATCGGACATTAGGAGCTTTTTTGGCTTTGTGGGTTATTATTAGAGGTTTTTGAATGAGTTCTATTCTATTGGTTCTCCTATGATAAAATTGACTCAAAAGAAGGCTTAGTTTGTGTGATCCGATGAATGTGAAAGGAGTTTCCAAACATTGAAAGATAAGCTTGTGTCTGCTCCTATATTGGCACTATGGATGGGCTTGAGGGATTTGTTGTGTATTATGATGCTTCCTAGGTTAGTTTGGGTTATGTGTTGATGAAAAATGGTAAGCTCATAGCCTATGCTTCTAGACAACTGAAAGTGCATGTAAAGAATTATCCTACTCATGATCTTGAATTAGCCTTCCTGGTGTTTGCTTTAAAGGTTTGGTATCATTACTTGTATGGGGTGTATGTTGATGTGTTCACCATCATAAGAGCCTCTAATATGTCTTCACTCAAAAGGATCTCAACTTGAGGCAAAGGAGATGGTTAGACCTTTTTAAGCACTATGATATGAGCGTGCATTACCATCCTGGTAAGGCAAATATGGTGACGGATGCTTTGAATAGGGTGTTTATGGGTATACTAGCACATGTTGATGGTGGTGATATGGAGATGGCTAGGGAGGTGCATCAGTTGAAGAGATTGGGGATTAGGTTGGAGGAGGTTGGTGATGTTGTTTTGTGGATGGTCTAAGTCCTCCTTGGTTGATGAGGTGATTAAAAATAAGATCTTGATCCCTTCTTGTTAGAATTGAAGGCCTTGGTGAAAGAGGGAAAGGTAGAGGTTTTCTTCCAAGGGAAAAATGGTGCCCTTAGTTACCAAGGTAAGTTGTGTGTACCTTATGTTGGTGGCTTGATAAAAAAGATCCTTGATAAGGCCAATAATTCTTCTTATTCTATCCACCCCGGTTCCACCAAGATGTATAGAGACTTGAGGCATATGTATTGGTGGGGAGGCATTAAGAAGAACATTGGCAAATTCATTTCCGATTGTCATAGTTATTAATAAGTCAAAGCGGAATATCAAATGCCCAATGGCTTAACCCAGGACATTAAGGTTCCTACTTAGAAGTGGGATGACATAAATATGGACTTTGTGGTTGGATTGCCCAAGACTAGAAAGGATTTTGATTCCATATGGGTTGTGGTTGGTAGGATGACAAAATCACTCACTTTCCATCGGTTAAGAACACATATGAGGCTAAAGATTATGCAAGTTTGTACATTCATGACTTGGTAAGGTTGCATGGAATTCCTTTGTCCATCATATTGGATCGTGGGGCACAATTCACTTCACAAGTTTGGAGGCCCTTTTAAAGGGGTCTTGGTACAAGAGTTAATCTTAGTATGGCCTTTCACCCTTAAAAGGATGGCCAAGCAGAAAGGACCATCCAAACCCTTGAGGATATGCTTAGAGCATGTGTGTTGGAGCTTAAGGGTAATTGGGATGATCATCTTCCGTTGATTGAGTTTGGCTACAATGATAGCTATTATTCTAGCATTGGTATGGCTTCTTTGAGGCCCTCTATGGTAGGCATTGTAGATCACTAGTTGGTTGGTTTGAGGTTGGTGAGGTAGCTTTATTAGGACCAGCTCTAGTTATAGAGTCTCTTGAAAAGGTTAGAATGATCGTAGAAAGGTTGAAGATGGCCTGAAGTTGTCAACAGTCTTATGTTAACATGAAGAAAAGGGATCTTGAGTTCAAGGTTAGTGACTGGGTCTACTTGATGGTGTCACCCATGAAGGGTGTGGTCTATTTTGGTGAGAAATTCAAGTTCATACAAAGATATATGGGTCCTTAAATGGTGATGAAAAGAGTTGGCATGATAGCTTATGAGTTGGAATTGCCTAGAGAAATGGATTTAGTTCATCCAGTGTTTCATGTATCTATGTTAAGGAAATGTGTGGGTGATCCAAATGCTATTGTACCTCTTGATGTTATGGTGTTTTTGAAGATAATTTTACCTATGAAAATATTCCAATTCAGATCTTGGATAGGCAAGTGAAGAGATTGAGAAACAATGAGGTCACTTCCATTATGGTCCTTTGGAGGAATCAACAAGTTGAAAGTGCTACTTGGGAGGCCAAAGTGGATATGAAAAATGATATCCTTACCTTTTCCACTCCATTCAAGCCCAAGGTATTGATCTAAGTTTTTTATATGATCTCAAGTCTTAAGTTTTGCCCTTATATCATTGCATATGTTCATGTTTAAATTGACTAGTTCATGATGATTTTACACTTATGATGAGATTTTGAAATCATGTTTAAATGCATTGTTGCATCCTTATGTAGGGCACAATTGTCATATTTATGTCTCTTATATATGTTCTTTTGACATTCGGGGATGACTGCTCCCAAAGGGGAGATATTGAAACGGCCCTAAAAAGTACCTGAATATGTGCCTCGGAAGTTCCCAGAATCGTAATTCCTACATATTTCAAAATCTATGTGCAATATCAAAAATTTTTACTTCATATTCTTGTTCAGGGGGTCATTTTGAGTGAAAAATAGGTCTAACCCGGATTTAAGAGCAAACGGTTAGCAATTCTGACTTTCCAAAAATATAATTTCCAGTGGGGTTTACTCATCCCTTCCGCGACGCATACCAGTGTTAAAACTAGTGAAGATTTTTTTACTTCAGTCCAAGACTTTTAAGTCTTTGGCCTAAATGTTCTCCAACATGAAAATACCTGTACTTAGCTATTTTTCACCCTCATATTATTCTAGACATTCCCCAATGCTCATTCAAAAACTTAGCCAAATATTTAACTCCTAAACTCAACTCTCAAAACTATTTTCGGATCTTAAGGATTGGACTCAAGCTTCAAGTCTCCAACTCCAATCTTCATTAAGTTCATCTCCAAAGCTAAGGTATATGGGTTTCTTTCATGGGTTTCTTTCACCCATGATGCCCAAGCTCTCTTATTTACTCAAAATTGCATTATTTAAAGTTGATTTATTCATGGATCTTATTCATTATGAAATTCAATGCACACTATGTTGGGATTTATGAAATTGTAACTATTTACTATGTTTAGATCTATGAATCTAAGGTCTATTATGAGAATTGATGAAGATTTTTGATCTATATTGTTTGAGGGTATTGCCAAGTAACTATTAATGGTTTACACTAAGTTTTCTAGCATGATTTCACTCTTGAATTGCATGATTTTATACTAGCATAACACATCCTCTAAGTGTTTGACAAAATATTCATTTATAGGTTCTTGAGGACTTAAAGGTCCAATGCATGTCTTATGAGTTGAACGACTATATGATGATGGAATGATGATGGAATACTGATGAAAAGGAATGTATGTGTATGATGATGAAAGAAGTGTATATATATAATATTATCTCTATAGCGTTGGGGATAACCAAGCCTAGCTTGGGGATTTGTAGGCCCGAGTAACCTATAGAGGGGTTGGTACCTCGATCACCTAGCTCGAGGGATAGTAGGCTTGAGCAACCTTATTGGGGGGTTAGTACCCATCAACCTTAATTGGGGTTTTGTGCTCCGTCAACCTTGATGGGATAGGAGGGTTGTACTCCATCAACCTTGATGGAGGGTTTGTACTCTATCAACCTCATAAAGGGGTTTGTACCTCATGTTCCTATACAAGGGGGTGGTAGGACTTGGATCGTACTATAATAGTCACTCCTTACACTCGTATTATATCCTATATAAGTATGATTTTACTTCAAGCAACATTTATACATATTATATTGATAGTATGTTATCTATTACTTAAAATTATGCATTTTGTCTATGATACCTATCCCTTATTGCATTGCATCCCACATACTTAGTATATTCAAACGTACTAATGTATAGTTTATGCCTATATGATATCACCATGTAGGAACCGAAGCACCGCTTGATCATCTTTCTCCTCTACATGGGTAGTACGATTGTCTCTCAAGCTTGCGGTGAGTCCTCCATTCTAGGGACGTTGCTTATGATCTCTTACTATGTACTAAGACTATCTTTCTTTTATGTCATGTATTGACTATGACGGTGAACCTAGTTGCTTGTTGTCGGCCCCGCTCTTATCTATGTAGTAGAGGTGTTGCTGGATGTTATCTGTCTATGTTATGAGTCTTGACTCTCTTGTTCCTTGATGTTATGATATGGAAGTTTGCCCTTCGTCCCATTTTCCTTGTTATGCTTATCTCTTAATGTCTTATTTTATTGCTTCCGTGACCAAGGATATGCAATGAAATGCTACTAGGCTTGTTTGGGGTTTCTTTAGGTTCCCCATTTACCCGTCAGGTCTAGGCCCTAGGCTTAGGTCATGACACTTGGAGGGTTATTGAGGTATATACCCTTTAATCGGTAGATAGACATCTCACTCTCTATCATAGTGGTCAAGGTATATACCCCTTCAGGTAGATGGACATACCACCCTCCATCATAGTGGTCAAGGTATATACCTCTTAAATGGTAGATAGACATACCACCTCCATCATAGTGGTCAAGGTATATACCCCTTAACTGATAGATGGACATACCACGCTCCGTCATAGTGGTTGAGGCAAAGCACCCCCTCAACAAGGTGTGGTCAACTTGCAACACTATAGATACTTTCCATGAAATCAACATATAAATACATTACTTTCATCATTATAAAGTTACTTAAATCATAAAAAGCAATAGACCATCAATAACTAAAGAACCCTAATTCAGACATTTTATCAAACACTTGGTGGGTGTGTAATGCTAGTTCAAAATCATGTAATTCAAGAATTAAATCATGTAAGAAAACTTAATGTAAATTAATCCACCAATACTTGGTAATACCCTCATGCAATATACATTAAGACCCTTCATCAAATCTTATAATAGGACATAGATTCAAAGTTCAAAACATGCTTAAACAGTCACATTTTATGAAACCCCAACATAGTTTGTATTCAAAATTCATGGTAGAAGATACTTATGGATAATCAACTTGAAAACATGCAATTTACATAAAAATGAAGGTTGGACACCATGGGTGAAACTACCCAATGGTTGAAACCCACGTACCTCAACTCTGGAGATTTCCTTGATGAATATTTGAATGAGAACTTGAAGCTTGAATGAATTTCTTGAGATATGAATGTGAGTTTGGGACACTTGAAATGGGATGAAATATTTGGCTATGTTTGATAGAGTTTTGGGGAATGTCTTGAATGATATAGAGTTGAAAAATGACTAAGTATAGGTGTTTTTATACATAGGAAGGCTTAGGCCTAAGAACACAAGCCCTTGGACCAAACAGAAAAAAATGTCACAAAAATAATACTGGTCCGCGCCCTGGCCGCATAGTGCCAGGGGCGCGAATCGATTCTATTTTTCAAAAATTTTGGAAAATTAAATTTTGATACAGTTATTTTAAAATTGGGGTTAGACCCATTCCCCACTCAATTTTGCCCCATGATCACAAATATGAAGTCGAATTTTCAATATCATGCATGAATTTTGAGATATATGAAAATTACGAATATGGGCAGTTTTGAGAGGCACATTTTCGAGCATATTTTGGGACGTTTCAATATCTCCCCCTTGGGAACATTCGTCCCTAAATGTCAAAGAAGCATACATAAGAAGAGTAATCATGAAGGAATCAGCCCCAATAAGAATGCAATAATGCACTTAAACACCATTTTTAAGAATCTGAATAAAAGTGTCAAAATCACCATAAATTTATCAACATAAGTATAAATGCATGCAAATGACATAAGGGCTGACACATAAGACTTGAAATCGTAGAAGGGCCTAGTAAATTTTACTAGTTTAAGCTTGAGTAGAGTGAAAAGGGTACAAGTCTTGCTTCTTCATGTCCATTTCGGCTCCCCATGTGACACTTTTGACCTGATAGATCTTCCAATGGACCTTGACGAACACCACATCTTTATTCCCCAACCTTAATCTCAAGATCTATCCTTCTAACATCGAAATAGGACTTTTGCCTACCTTAAGCCATCTTTATTCTTCCTCTAATCGACCTCACCTCGTCCAAAGCTCCCATAACCAAATCTGGTAGAATCCAAGTCATTTCACCAACACCTCTCTCAATCTCCATATATATTTTTAGAACCAGGGTGAATAGAATAGGAAGGATTATGAGCCTCACCTTAAACCAATTTCCTCAAGTCCTAAACACAAGGCACACATAACCTAACTTAGTACCTAAGGGCACCATCTCCCCCTTGGGAGAAAACCTCCACCTTACTATCTCTCACCAAGGCCTTCAATTCTAACAAGGTATGGTCAAGATCTTGCTTTGCCTTCACCTCCTTAATCAATGAAGATTTAGAACCATCAACCACCACTACACCACCATTATCAACCTCTTACAACCTAACCCCCAATCTAGCCAACCGATGGACCTCTCTAGCCATCTCCTTGCCACCATCATCAATATGAGCTAAGCTACCCATAGAATCTCTACTCAAAGTGTCGTCCATAACATTAGCCTTATCGGGATGATAATGCATGCTCATATCATAATCCTTAAACCACCTTCTATGTCTGAAGTTGAGATCTTTTTGAGTGAACACATATTAGAGACTCTTTCTATCGGTGAACTCATCTATATGCACCTCATGCAAGTAATGACACCAAATTTTCAAAGCAAGTACCACGACAGCAAATTCAAGATCATGGGTAGGATAATTCTTTTTATGCACCTTAAGTTGTCTAGAGATATAAGCTACCACTCTATCATTTTGATTCAAAACACAACCAAAACCAATCCATGAGGCATCACAATACACAACAAGCCCTTCTAACCCTTCCGGTAGAGACAAGATATGAGCGAAGACAAGCTTATCTTTGAAAGTTTGAAAAATTCTTTCACACTCATCGGTCCACAAAAACATTGCCTTCTTTTGGGTAAACTTAGTTATGGCAGAAGCAATAGAATAGAACCCATTCACAAACCTCAGATAATAACTCGCTAAGTCCAAGAAGTTTTTAATGTCCAATAGAGTAAAAGTTCTAGGCCAATTTCTAATTACTTCCTCTTCTTAAGATCCATCTTAATACTATCTCTAGATATGACATGGCCTAGGAAGGCAACCTATTTCAACCAAAACTCATATTTCTCATATTTGGCATACAACTTCTCCTTCCTCAAGATTTGTAACACCGCCTTCAAATGATCCACATGCCCCTCCTCACTATGGACATAGATAAAGAGATCATCAATAAATACAAAAACAAATTAAGGTAGGGTTTAAAAAAGACATAACCATGAACTCATGTAGGCATAGAGTATGTGTTAGTACGTTGGAATGTACTACGTATGTAAGAGTCAATGCAATAAGAGATAGGCAACATAGTCAAAATGTATAATAATAAATAAGAGATAGTATATTAGCAACATGACATGCATGATCAATGTTTGAAGTAAAACATGCTTATACAGAACATAATACATATGTAAGAAGAGACCATAATTATAGACCAAGCAACACGTACTTGGAATCTAAGGTATAGCACCCCCCCTTGGAGGGTTATTGAGTATATACCCCTCAATGGGTAGATGGACATCATACCCTTCATCATAGTGGTCAAGGTATATACTCTTAACTGCTAGATAGACATACCACCCTCCATCATAATGGTCAAGTGGTATATACCCATTAACTGGTACATAGACATACCACCCTCCATTATAGTGGCCAAGTTATAAACCTCTTAACTGGTAGATTGACATACCACCCTCTATCATAGTGGTTGAGGCAAAGCATCCCCTCAACAAGGTGTGGTCAACTTGTAACACTATAGATATCTTTCAAGAAATCAACATATAAATATATTACTTGCATCATTATAAAGATACTTAAATCACAAATCCTGCAATAGACCATCAATAACTCAAGAACCCTAAATCGGACATTTTATCAAACACTTGGTGGGTGTGTAATGCTAGTTCAAAATCATACAATTCAAGAGTGAAATCATGTGAGAAAACTTAATGTAAATCAACTAACCAATACTTAGTAATCCCTCATGCAATACACATTAAAACCCTTCATCAAATCTCATAATAGGACATAGTTTCAAAGTTCAAAACATACTTAAATAGTCACATTTTATGAAACTCCAACATAGTTTATATTCAAACTTCATAATAGAAGATACCCATAGATAATCAATTTGAAAATATGCAATTTACATAAAAATGAAGGTTGAATACCATAGATAAAAGGACCCAATGGTTGAAACTCATATACCTCAACTTTGGTGATTTCCTGAAACGACCCCAAAAAGTGCTCGAAAATGTGCCTCAAAATGCCCAGAATTTTAAATTCTGTATATCTCAAAATTCATTTGTGATATCAAAAATACAACTTCATATTCTTATTCAGGGGGTCAAAATTAGGTAGAGAAGGGTCTAATCTAGATTTAAGAACAAAAGATTAGCAATTATGATTTTTCAAGTGACAAATTCTAGTGAGCATTCCGCGCCCCTGGCGCGACGCACCAACGGCACGAAGATGAAGAAAAGTTATCTCTGTGTCCTCTTCATGATGCAGAGAGGTGTACTTTTTGGTCGAGTGATTTTTTGTGCGGTCTAAGGCTTTTAAGTGTTGGGCCTAAAAGTTCAAAAATGTATTTTTACCTATACCTAGCCTTATTTCACCCTCATATCATCCTAAATGTTTTCCAATACTCTCAAATTCAAGTCTCAAACCCTCATCCGAAACTAAGGATTTCCTTCAAGGTTCTTCTTCAAGCTTCAAGTTTCCATCTCTAATCTTCATCAAGTTCATCTCCAAGCTAAGATATGTGGGTTTCTTTCATGGGTTCCTTTCATCCATGATACTTAAGTCTACTTTTACTCAAATTGCATGATTTAAAGTTGATTTACAAATAAAATTTGCTTATTATGAAATTTACTGCATACTATGTTAAGCTATGAGAAATTATGATTATTTATGCTATGTTTTGAGCTATAAATCTTTGATCTATTGTAAGATTTGAGGAGGGATTTTGATGTATGTTGCTTGAGGGTGTTGTACGGTATTGATTGATGGTTTTGCAATGAATTTTCTTGCATGATTTTATCTCTATATTTCATGGCTTTGTACTAGCATTACACGCCCTCTAGGTGTTTGATAAAATGTCCGAATGTGATTTCTTGAGGAGATGAAGGTCCAAAGAATGAGATATGATATGATTGACTATATGGTGATGAAATGAGCTTATTTATATGATATACTCTATATAAAGTGTTGCATCAGACCATACTTCGCCCGGGGGGATAAGAGCCCGGGTAATCGAGGTCGAAGGTATGTACTCATCAACCAAGGTGAGGGTTTGTACTCATCAACCATGTGAGGGGCTTGTACTTCACCATCGTGGTGATAACGTGTGATTATCATCAACCATATGAGGGGTTTGTACCACACCACGAGGGTAATGGGGTGAAACTATCATCAACCAACCAATGAGTTTGTACCTTGAAAATCTAGCTTGATCTCTTCTACACATATGATATTCTATATAAGCATGAGTTGCTTAAGCATATTTTACTTAAGCATTTATCATGCATGTCATATTATTATATTATGCATATTTCCTATTATTATGCATTATGACTATAATGCCTAATTCTTGTTGCATTGCATCCTATATACTCAGTACATTCAAATGTACTAACACATACTCTTGCCTACATGATATCACCATGTAGGAACCAGAGCCCAAATTGATCATCATCATCCTCCACGTGGATTGTTCGATACTACTCAAGTTAGTTGGTGAGTGCTCCACTTTGGGGACCTTGGTCTATGTTTCTCTTATTATGTATTGTGATGCTTTTCTTTATTTTAATTTTGACTATGAGGGTGAGCCTAGTTATTTTGTCTTGGCCCCCGCTCTTATCTATGTATCAGAGGTGTTTGTTAAACATGTTGTGTATCTATGCTAAGAGCCTTAACTTTATTGTTATTAATGTCTATGATGTGAAAGTGCTTTCCTTTAGCCCCGACTATCCCACTTTATTATCTCTTGATGCTTGTTTCATTGCTTCCACGACTAAGGATGTGTAATGATGTTCTAAGAGGCTTGCTTGGGGCCCCTTCGGGTTCCCCTTGCGCCCTGTCACGTCGAGGCCCTAGTTTGGGTTGTGACATTTCCTTGATAAAGATTTGAATGAGAACTTGAAGATTAAATGAATTTTTTGAGATTCGAAAGTGAGTTTGGGACACTTGAAATGGGGTAAAATATTTGGCTTATTGTTTGACGATTTTGGGGAATGTCTTGAATGATATATGGATGAAAAATTGACTAAGTACAGGTGTTTTTATGCATAGGAAGGCTTAGGCCAAGACAACAAGGCCTTAGACCAAACAGAAAAAACTGGCACAAAAATAATACTGGTCCACGCCCTAGCCATGTCGCGCGAGGGGCGCGAATCGATTCTGTTTTTCATAAATTTTGCAAAATAAAATTTTGATACAGTTGCTCTTAAATTAGGGTTAGACTCAGTTTCTACTCAATTTTGTCCAATGATAACGAATATGAAGTCGAATTTTTGATTTTATGCATGAATTTTAAGATATATGAAAATTACAAATATGAATATTTTTTAGTCACATTTTCGGAAATTTTTTGGGACGTTTCATTAGATCTCTTCTCATCTTGCACGTTTACATAAGCAATGCTTCTAAACACTTGCTAGTGAGTAACTTTTGGTTTAAAACCACTCCAAACCTCTTGCGGTGTTTGCCACTAACCTTCTTGATATGATGTCTATTTGATAAATACACCGCATAAGCAACTACTTTAGTTCAAAATTCCTTACACATATTTTTGCTCTTCAACATAATTCTTGTCATGTTGAGAATATTCCGATTCTTCCTCTCCTCCATGCTATTTTATTGAGGCGATCTTGGAATGGTCAAAAAATGAAGTATTCCATTTTTGTCACAAAAAAGTCTTGACCTCATTTGTAGTGAATTCTCCACTATTATCAAATTAAAGTGACTTTATTTGATAGCCACTTTGATTTTCTACCATGCTCTTCAAATTTGTGAAGTTTTCAAACACTTCAGATTTTTCCTTCAAAAGATACACCCAAGTTTTCGAGAATAATCATCAACAAAAAAAGAAAAAAATAATTACTTTTACCAAGTGAGGCTGGCTCGATAGGTTCGCACACATCCATATGAATCAATTCTAAAGGACACCGTGCACTTGTCAATGACTCTTTCGAAAACCTTTTCCTTGATTGATTTTAAAAAAGACATCCTTCGCAAAGTTGATAAGGTTGGTTAATGGTTAGCAACCCTTTCACTATATTTTCTTTTTTCATCAATCTTAGACTATCAAAGTTCAAACGGCCAAATCTCATGTGCCAAAGCTAAGATGAATTTTTGACACATGAAAATAAGTACCTTGGTACATCACTTTGAAGATACAATACAAATATTTTATTTTTTGCCATGGGTACTTTAGCTAATAATCTTTCATTTTTGTATTTCATTATCAACATTTTATCTTTCAAATGAATGTCATAATATTTCTCCAAAATCTACCCCAAATTCAAGATATTACTTTTCATCTCTGGTATATACATGACATTGAGATAAGTTGATGACTTCTATCTTTCAAACGAATTAAAATCATACATTTTCCTTTAATTTGAACTTTTGATGAGTCCTCAAGTGTGATGTTGCCACCATTAAATTTCTCAATTTTAGTAAATAAATACTCCTTCTAGCAAATATGACTACTTGCACTGAATTCAAGGTACCATTTATTTTTCTCAACACTTTCTTCTTCTTTACATGCCATAAGTAAAATGTCATCTTCATCATTTTTTTCTCTCCACAAAATTATTTATCTCCTCTAAATTATTTTTTCATTCCCACAAAAAATAACCATATTTATGACAAGTATAACACTCAATATTTGATTTGTTATACCTTCCTGGATTTGACCTCCATCCTCTACCTCTTCTGCGGCCTCTTTCTTGGTTAAAGTCTTGAATTCTTTTCTCTTTTGTTGGAGGTTGACTTCTACCTGATCTTCCTCCTCTACCACGACCTCTTCCAAGCCCACAGCCTCTTTGTTATGAGGCACGCCTTTCATCTTTCTCCTTCAAGAAAATTTTTTCTTGTAAAGTTTGTTCAACCGACTCCTGTTTTAGTTTCTTTAACTTTTCTTCATTTGCTTGCAAAGAACCCGTGAGTTCTTCTACGGTCATTGTGTCCAAGTCCTCTGACTCTTCAATAGCAATAATAATATAATTAAATTTTGAATCTAGGGATCGTATTATTTTTGCAACGATCCTATCATCCTTCAACACTTCACCATATTTGCTCATTTGATTGACAACTGCCAACACCCTTGAGATATAATTCCAAATATAATTCCAAACTTATTTGAATTCCTTCATTAGCAGTAATTCAAATTCTCCTCTTAATGTCTGGAGATGAACCTTTTTCACCTTATCCAAACATTTAAAGGAAGTTTGAAGAATCTCCCATGCTTGATTGGATGTAGTTGCATTTGCGACTTTCTCGAACATCTTTTCATCTAAACTTTGATGGATGATTGTGAGTGACTTTTGGTATTTCTTCTTTGTGACAGCAACATCATCTTCTTCATTGACACCACTCTCCACAATTTTCCATACATCATAGGCTCCAAACAATGCCTTCATTAGGATGCACTAACTTCCATAATTTTCTTTAATGAGCATAAGAACTTGAAATGGAATTCCATTAAAGTTACTCATTTTTTCTTTATGTTTTGTTATATCTCAAACACACCGGTTCTGATACCAAATGTTGAAAAATTTGGGAGAGCAAGACAACACAAATATTACTCAATACAAGTAGAAGAGAAGTAGAGGAAAGAAGAATTTTCTATTCAACTTTTCTCTTACAATAAAATGGCTAGATTACAGGACTATTTATAGGTAAATTCACCCATGTATATAGTCTAGCATACATGAATCACAACTAATACTTCACACCCTCCAAGTTCATGAATATACCTAACTAGACTTAATCTTGACTTTTTCACCAATTCATGCATATCTTAATACATTAATCTACCAGTTCATGAACTATAATAAATATGATGTGAACACACTAAGTAATGTGAACAAGTTTAGTTTTTCAACTGAAATATTCTTGTTCGGGTAACCCAAAGAAAATCATCTCAGAGATAAATCTTCAAACCAAAGCCTCATGTTATTTTCCCAAGTCATCGGATATGGACAAACTGTAGCAGAATGCACTCTGCAATTGTCAAAGAAACAAAATTGCCCTAATCCGGAAGCCTTCATAAAGGAAGTGGAGGAATCATTTGATTTTTGGGGAACTCCAGAAGGTGATTTGGCCCAGCCTGCTGATTGTATTGAAACACTGCTTGAGAATGTTCGACATCATAGAGTGAATATAGTGGAAATGTCTGCACTGTTATGGTGACAAATTTAGTCCTTGAGGGCTGATAAAGGAAGCTTGATCATAATTATGATGTTATGAACACCCTAAAAAAACTGTTGCTCAAATCTGATTGGGCAGAATCTTTATCTTACATTATTGAAGGACTCATGACCCCATGACAAGCTCTTCTAATTCTTTCTCCAACTGCAAGACAGCTATTTGTAAGTGTAAAATAAAGAATTCTATATTAGTCAGTAGTTCAATTTGGTTAAATTTGTTAAGCATTTACCAAGCCTGGGTGTAAAAAGCAGTCTTAGGACTTTTTCTTGTAATTGTTTTTCTCCAAAAATGTTACAGCCACAAGATCTTATCTCATTCATATAAAGAGTTTATAAGTATAGAATAAAGAGTCAGTTCTTTAAATATATACATAATCAGCCCTGATAATTGGAGGAATATTTGGGCATATTTGGAAAATTCTGTTATTTGCTATAAGCTTAACAAGTAGTATAGTACTGCGGAACATTTCTTTGCTGCTAGTAGGGATGAAAACGAGACAGGGCGGGTTTAGAGCTATCGGAGGCGGGATAGATTTAAAGTTATGTCGTAAAGCAGGATTGAGGTGGATTGAAATAACTATTTTTAAAACTAATGCGGGGCGTGGTAGGGCGGATTGCAGGTTTAGAAAACTAAATAGAAATTCGAAGAAATTAAATCTTTGTAATTAATAAAAATCAAAGATATAAAATTTTTATATTAAATATTGACTTTAATTTTATTTTTTTCTAAAATTTAAATTAGACATGTTTAGTTACTGTTAGTTGTTAAAATGTTAGTTAGAAAGTTTTAATTGACGACTAAGAAAATAATTGTCAAAATGTCAACTAAAAATAATTAATTAGTTGTTGAGACGTTAATTAGAGGAAAAACTAAATTCAATTTAAAAAATAAAAGAATTTTAAAATTTAAGCGGGACGAATTTATGCGAAATAGATCTATGCACGACGGGACGGACGGATTAAAAATAAAAAAAATCATCCTACGAAGCAAAGCAATTTAAAAAATTTACGGGATGAGTTTAACCCGCCCTCCACCCACCCATTACCATCCTTAGCTGCTATCTTTCACCTATTTAGATAATTAATTTTATACTTATATATACTTCATTTAATTTATTGTAACATGTTTCAAACAAGATACATAATAAACAAGGGATGAAGACGATGAATTTTGTGTTTGTAGATAGTTTCAAAAACGAATATATAACTATGAATTAGCAAGTACTACTGTACTAGGATGACATAATTATTTGTACTAACAATTTATTTGAGGTTTTACCTCAGGTGTCGCAGTACAACTTTAATGTTTACTACTCTTGGTGTGTGTGTTGCGTGTGATCAAGGCGTATATCTTATTTGGTAATATACATTATTTAAAAAATATTTAATTATGAACTTATGAAAAGAGAAATAGTTTGCAACAAAAGCAATTTAATAAATTATTTATTTATAAAGGTCTTAAATATCATAATAAATTAGAATTTTTCTTAGCAACTACGGAGTATTTTTTGATTCAAACAATGAAGAAGTAGAAGTTTATCCAATAAAGAAGATTTAAGAGTCTTTCCATGGCTAGAAGTCCTTATTAATTTTATCTTCTTTTCATATATTTTAAAATTAAACATTATAAATATAATTAAATAATAATTTAAAGAAAAATTGTGAAAAGTTGATTTTATCTAAAGAATAGATTTCTAATAAAAGGTAAAAAATTTAAATAATATTTGTAAGAGCTAGGAGTCCTTATTTTATCATTTATTTTCATATATTTTAAAATTAATACTATAAATATAATTAAATAAGAATTTAAAGAAAAATAGTAAAAGTTCAAATTGTTGGAAAATAGTACA